>CM062817.1:985949257-986014257 GCA_031772625.1 Pinus tabuliformis | reverse complement strand
GAACTTTGGAAATTCCATCAGCTTGGTTGTATTAAAACTCTGAACATTTACAGCATAGTATCTCCTGAAGAGAAAATCAACAACCCCTGCAAGCTTATGCAAGGGGGAATATATACAATCGGTTATACAAAAATATCTGAACCGCTGAGTCACTTGATAAATAAATACGCTCACCAACTTTACAAAATAGCAGATAAGGAAGTTATTGCTGCTCTAAATACAAAATGAATACTCTTTAATTCTGTCAGAAGTCTTTTTGACCTTTGGAGGCCACTGAGTCGGTTGAGCATTCTGTATTAATGCTGAATGATGTGTCTTTATGGCTTTGTCATGCTGTAGCTTTCTCATCCCTGTAATCTGTAGTTGTCAGTGTTGCTTTAGTGGCCGAATTGGTTTGCTGAGTTGGCTCAGTCCATTCTTCTCCAGACATACTGAATGCATCAAATTTTTCTGAACATGATGACTTATATTTTTTGATGAAAAAACTTGATGAAAGCCTCTTGTTTACAGTAACAACTGTATCATTCTGGTCCACCATTCCTGTGTAGGCAGTTGATGTCTCAAAATTGCATCTAAGGTTTCATCTGCCTCTGTATATTGGTAGAAGTTTGGAGGCACTTCAAACAAATGTTTGATCTCATTCATAATAAAAATAAGTTCTCTACTCTGTCATAGAGACTTTACCCAGATGCTGGCCCTGTTTCCTCTGAGGTACTTGATCTTACAGTGATCTAATTGGTGGCAAATGTATTGACCCTTTTTGCATAGTTCTCATGTGATAGTAGCCTCCTTGCGCTGTTCAGTAAGCCAGGAAGGCCTCTGCTTTGTAATGCTACAAACTTATCCATGAATTTGTTTACTTCTGTTTGCATGTCCTGGCTTCTTTTATCCAATGTTTGTACTAGGCTTCTCAATGTGAGGACCCTCTTTATCAGCAGGATGGTTTCAGTTCTATTGGGGATCCCTATTGTTGCCAGCTGAGGACCTGTGCGGTTATTGAGAACGTTGATCATTCTATTGGCTATCTCAGGCATATTGCCTAGAGATGCTCTTGCTCTTTGGACTTCCTTGTGTGCTTTGCCTATGAGCTCCATTTGCTCATGAATAGTCTCTATATACTGCCATTGATCTGTTATTGATTGGCCAATGTTAGCCCATAAAACTGTCTTGACCTCAGCCACCACTTTGTCAAGGGTGAGCTCTTTCTCTAGCTCCTTTATCTTCTCCTTGAGAGCCTTCACTTCTCTTCCTTTTTCAGCTACACTTTGTTTAGATTTGTCATATTTTTCATTCAGCTTAGCTAAATTCTCCTTGGCTTCATTTAGCTCTGCCATCTGGGCTTACAGGGCTTGAATCTCATTCATCAGCTTCTGCATGTCAAGGCTTGGAGCCGGCTCTGATGTTGGTGCTGGTGCTGATGTTCATGGAGCTGTGTCAACTGTCTGCACTGTAGGAGGAATGACAATTTGAGGGGGTTCCTCAAGGTTGATTACTTGTGGAGGGGGCTGAAAAGTTTGGCCTCCTTCTTTCTACTGTAGGGCTGCCTGCAATGCAGCCTCTGTTTCTACCAATTTTCCCTCTGTCTGGACAAGTTGTTTATGCAGTGTTACCAGCAATGTTGATACATCCTGGTCCTTTCTTTGCTGGGCAACCTCCTCTGTTTGAAGGGTGAAGAGCAGCTCCTTTATAGCTTTAGGGTCCTTTGGGTCATGCCCAAGCTCTATGATTATATCCTCCAAAGACCTTATCCTGTTGTCTTTGGCCTGAGAGGATGCCTTCTCCAACTCAAGTTGGGCGGTTGTATTGTTCAGGCTATTTTCCAACCTATGTGCCAAGAAGGTCTTATCTGCAAGTGTCGAATACACCATCTCACCTGTTTGCTTGTGAAGTTCTATTTGATCCATAGGGTGGATGTCTTTTGCAAGAACCTCAAGGTTGGTCCTTATATAGTCTGCAGCTGACTGTGGCTGCAGCATGGTTGGCATGAAATGACTCATGGTCATTTTCCCCTCATTTATGTCATAAGCTGACATAAGCCTCTGCTGATTTGTAGGGGCCATTTTAAGCAATTGATTATAGATCTGGAGCCTGAGTGGCTCATTTCTCTTTTTTATGTCAATGAATTGTTGCTTGATGCCTGTTTCGGCTCTCCTTTGCTGACTTGAGGAGCTGATCTCTCCTCCGATTATTCTTTCTTGTTCCTGCTGAAAGGAACTGGCAGATGCCTCCATGCTTGGTGGGCCCATGCCCAATGATTGTCCGATGGGCATCTCTTCTTCAGAAAGGGGATTTATCCTTTGCCTTTTCTCCCCTTGAGTTGTGGATGTGGTGAAGGGAGTCTCCTACTCTCTATCCCTCTTTCGGTTTCTGTCTTCATTCTGAGGAGTTTGGAGCACCGAGGCCTCCACTGTCGTTTCCTGCCTAGGAGGCACAGTTTCTTGAGCCTGTTGCCCAGTGGATATTGGGGCCTCAACTGTTTGTTCTTGCTGCATTGGTTGCTCTTCTTTTTGCTGTTCTTTTTGCTGTTCTTTTTGCTGTTCTTTTGTAGGAGGTGGCTGTTCCTGCTCCATCTGCTTTTCTTTACCCTTGCTTGACACCTGATGAACAGTTCTAGCTGCTTGCTGCTGGGCTGTAGAAGATGAGGCAGCTGCTCCAAGTTGCCTTTGATAGGAAGAGGAAACCTGCCCACAAGTTTCCAAGTCAGCCTCTTTCTCAATGTTCTTTGCCTCTCTTTGTAGCATTTTCTCTCTAGTGATTGCCTCTTCTAGAGTGCCCTCTTTCCAACTTAGTAAATTGGCATATTTTTCAATATGAGGCAATCTGATGTGAGCATAGCCACCCAGTTTATGTTTTACCCTCCTGAGAGAAATGAAATGATTAGGGTCATAAGGTACCCAGCGAAAACTAGTTTCTAATTGGAGGGTCTCTAGGATCATATCTGCTTCCTTCCATCCCTCCTCCCTTTTGTTGTAAAGAAATGGGCCTAGATGGTTCCTGACCTTTAGTTGCACCTTCTTGTTTTTACTATGGAAATGGACCTGGTCTGCATTTCCAAATTTCCTGAAATACTCCAAGGCAAAGAGTCTCATAGGGACATATCTTGGCAGCCTATAAGGGTCCAACTCACAGCCATATGTTCTGATTACTGTATGGTGTTGGTAAAAGTACCAATCACCAATGTTGTAGGCCTTTGAGAGCTGGAGTATTCTTTGCATCTCATCAGTCAACCTGAGAGGAGGGACACAAAATAACAAGGTCATAGCTGGATGGATAAAAAGGTCTATGAATGCACAGTACGTGTATGGTGAACAGGAGGTGTGATGAAAAACTGAAGTCCAAAATACTACAGACCTTGGGTTTCCCTGGGCATCAAGTTTCTTGAGAGGAATAGGGAAACTGTCAAGTTGATAAAATAAGAACAAATGATAGATGTATGAGGTGTATCTGAACACCTTCTCCCTCTCTAGATTCATCAGTTGCTCATGAATCTTATTGGCAATGTATGTAGCATAATCATAGTGGACAGCAGAAGGCTTTCCAGGGGAAAATACGGACAGCATGGCCATAATAGTGTCATCAACATCCTCAACTCCCCTGTACCCCAGGACATAACTGATCAAGTCCACAAGCATTTTGCCCAAATCATTGAGATATGGATTTCCAATAGGAGGTGTTCTCACAGCTTCAGAGCTTGGTTGAATAAATAACTGATTAATCTTGATGACCTGGGCACTAGACAGCTTGCCCCCCTTCTTTAATAAGTCCATCATAGAGAGAGGAGTTAGTGGCTTTGCAGTGCGAAAGTGCAGCATCTCATTTATGGCCTCAGGGGTGATATGGAACAAGACTGAACCTGTGGGACTGAGAACAGCTCTTTGACTTCAATCATAGTTTTCACAGCATCTATGGATCAAGTCTGGAAGGACATTGACTTGAGGAAGGTTAAAAATGGGCAAATTGGAGTCCCAAATCCCTAAAATATCAGCTCCACTGAGGTGTTGAGCCTTTAACTCATTTAGCATATGAATGTTAAATTTGGAATTCATTGAGAATGTCTCTGTCATCTGATAATCTTTATCACCCAGGGCCTTCCACTCTAACTCTCTGTGTGGGGCATTCAGAGGTGGGACATTTAATGCTACTGGTGTTTCCATGGTTAAATAGTACTCTGAATTGTACTAGGACTTGTTCTACTGGACAGAGCAACACAAGAGGGTATTTTTTGCAAGAGTAAGGCAAATTGCAAGGGAAAATGGGGTAAACTGTGGTGAGAACAGTTTGAAATGCTCCGAAGAGAGTTTGAATGAGCAAATGCTGGGACTAGTAACGTTGTTTTCCCGGTGAATCAGTGCAGCTCAGGTTTTAAGTCCACGAATGCGCGAACTAACTGTAAGTTTATGAGAACTTGGCTAAGTGCGGACTTTGCAGGTGAATTTCGACCCTACAACTCAAATGAATGCTGGTCGCCGGGATTTGCTGGCAAACACACTATTTTTCACTCTTTTTAAGCTAGCTTTGGTGAATTATGCACGAAACCAGGCGCAGAGGGGAAACTTGGATAAATACCTGGTAAAGCTTTGGCAATGGTGACTAATGCAGGTGAATTTGCAGGCGCCCACGGTCTCCAAGTCGAAATTTGCAGGTTGGCGGCGAAATGGTCGTAATATGCATGCAGAGCGGAGCAATAGTTCTTTTTCCAAAAGTGACAAAAACTACGATTTTTGGCGAAAATATGGACTTTTTGGGTTATTGGCGCTTTTTCTGGATGACGTCAGCATGACGTCATCAGGTGGGGTCGGGTACGGAAGGGTGACGTGGCGGCCTGTGAGTGGTCCACGGGGACTGGTGAGGTGGCAGACAGGTCGGAGCAGTGGCGGGCCGGGCGCTGATGCAGCGCTGAGTGGCATGACGTGGGCACGCCGTAGCGGTGACGAGGACGTGACGGGATAAGCGGTAAACAATAAGCGGTAAGTGGTTTGCTCGGACCGCTCTGGATACGGTCGCGGTATTGTCAGAGGGTGGCCCGATAAGATTTGGGAGCGACGTGTGGCAAAGGCCTGACGTCACCCTCTGACAATTTCTCGGGAGGTAACGTTCGGTCATCGGATCGTTCGATATGGATGGGGGCCGTCCGATGGGAAAGCCTAGATCCGACGGTCGACGGGTCAATAATGTGGCAGGACAATACGGCAGCGGGCGGGGAATATTTTATTGTTTTTCTGGAAATGTGCGCCCAGACGGAACCTTTAGACTTTGGCGGATTTTATGGGTTTTTTAATGCCTTTTTGTAAAAGTGCGCATTTGCAAATAAACTTTGGATAAAACGGAAAATTGGGTTTATTTGGTGTTTTTTGTGTTGAAATACGCATTACAGCAAACTTAGGATAAGGGGTAAAGGTGGGTTTTTACAAGGTTTTTTTGCAAGTAGAGTGGGTAAATGATTTCAAAGGGTTGTAAAGGGAAAAGGGGTGTAGCTTAGGTTATCAAACTGACCAGAGGTCAATTTAATCCCTGACTTTATACAACCACATGCAAGCAGACTTTATTCCTGCATGATTTTCCAATATTCAAGCATATGGCTATAATGCCAAGGGGGAGGGAATATGTACATATTTGGGATTTGTTCTATAGGATTATCCTAATAATAGGGGAAAGGGAGTATAGGGAGTTAAATAAATAGGAAATTAGGAGTTAATATGAGTGGAAGAGGTGGATGAAAGGGGAAAAACACTAAGTTTATATGGAATCAACTTAGTTTAGGAAGTAGATCAAAATGAAAAGAATTTTACACAAGAAATGTGGCTTTAAAAGAAACAAGAATCAACAAAAGAGTTTGACTTCTTTCATGAACATAGGTAGTACTGGGATGTTAGCAATGAATGTGATGGGGGATAATCTGGAAGTTAGACATGCTTCATTGAGTTGCTGCAAAAACTGCTGAATAAGAGACCTACACTCGCACCATGTTTTTCCTTTGGTTGGGCCAGTGACATAAAGGAAATCATGCTTCTGCAACCCCATCTACCTACCCACTCTATTGCCTAGCATTTTTTGTTACTCCAAAGAGGGTGCACTTAGACTTGCAAACCCTTATGAGCCTTTTCTTTTCCTTTGGCTTTTTCTTTTGATTTTCTATCTAAGGCTAACCTTATTGCTTCCAAGGCCCCAGATTAAACAGTTGGGAACCTTCATTCTCTACCTAACTACTTTATCTGCCAAGATTGAACTGTTTGGACAGATTTCTTTCTCTAATCTACAACAGAAAATTGAAACATGGGATGACCCAGCTTAGACTGTTGGATCACCCATTCAGAAGTGGGGGAGTATCCACCAATTGTAAACATGTGTCTTTCACCAAAATATGAGATCTTTGCATCACCAAAGTAGATCATATTGGCACTTCCCCTGCCAATCATGAAACATGAAACCTATTGGTATAGGTAGCTAACAGTGGCTCCACTTGGGGATGGTTTTTCTTCTTGAAAGACCAAGAACAGCAGGTCAGACTGCCTTGACTGTGTGACTTCTCTTCAAAACTTGAAAAGTTTCTCTTTGTACTTCAAAATTGGAATCTGTCACACTTGTGGAACTTGCTGAATTAAAAGCCTTTTCCTGATTCTGCAATACCTTTCAAACTGAGCTATTCACATGCTGAAAGAAAACATTATATACAACAGATTATGTACAGGGGAACAGCCATGCTATATACATGGAAAGTAGTCAAAATAGTGCTTCAACATCCGGCCATTCACAGGGCCTTCTTCAACTTCAATGCCGTCCAAATTCTTCAAGAAGTAAGTATTATTTCCTTGTACTGCTTGAATTACAAAAGGCCCCCTCCAAAGGGAGTCAAATTTGCCATGCTTTCCCTTGTCTTCTCTTCTTGAATCCCATTTAAGCACTTTGTCACCAATAAAGAAGTCTTCAGCTTTGGTTCTTCTATCAAAAGCTTTCTTTAACTTTTCTTGTACAACTTGAACTCTGTTATAAACTTGGTCTCTAGTTTGCTGCAAACATATTATTTGATTGATCCTTCTTTGCATGTCATTGGGCTCAGCTTGACTTTCTTGAAGAAGTTTCATGACAGGGATCCCTAAGGATGAAGGGAATTTGGCTTCTAATCCATAGACTAACTCATATGGGCTGACCCCAATGGATCTCTTGGTTGTTAGTCTATCTGCCCATAAGGCATTCACAAGTTTCTTATGCCAATTCTTCTTATTTTCTTCCAACACCTTCTTTATGATGTTTACAAGGCTTTTATTTGATGATTCAGCTAGGCCATTTCCTTGAGGGTAGTATGCAGTGGAATGGCCCAAAGTAATATGAAATCTGTGGCAGAAGTTCACCATCTTCTTGGATCTAAAAGCGGCAGCATTGTCTGTTATAATCTTGTCAGGACAGCCAAATCTAGAAAGAATATTAGTCTCCAGAAACTGAATGATAGTAGAATCATTTGCTTGTCTACATGGAACAACCTCAATCCATTTGGTGAAGTAATCTGTGGCTGTCAGAATCCATCTATGTTGGCCTGAAGAAGAAGGATGAATTTCCCCAATGAAGTCCAGGCCCCATTGCTGAAAGGGCTTCTCTGTTGCAATAGGCCTCAAAGGAAGGGGCAGTAATTTTCTCTTTCCCTCAAATACTTGACACTTGTGACATGAAGTGGTAAATTTTTTAACATCAGAGAACAGGGTAGGCCAATAGTAACCTGCTCTTAGTATCTTGTCCACAGTGGACTTCCAGTACAAATGTCCACCACAATCACCTGCATGAAATTCTTTCATAACATTATCAGTTTCATCCATATTCAAACAGTTCAGCAGTATACCTTCATGATTTTTCCATAGTAAATTACCATCTATAACACAGAATTTTGAAGCTTTCATTTTTAGAAATCTAGATTTGGTTCTGGACAATCCTGGGGGAGCACACAGGTTTTGCAATATATAACAGATATCAGAATACCACTGGGATTGTTCAAAGGCTGCATTGATCTTTGGAGTCGCCAGCTCCGGTTCATTGTCCAGTTGGTTAACGTCTAAGGCTTGAAAATTTGTTTCAGACATTAATTTAGCCAAACCTTGCCCTTTTATCAGTTTTGTAGGTCTTATCTCAATATCAAATTCTAAAATGTTGGCAATCCATTTTCCTCTTCTGCCTTCTAAGTTTTCTTGAGTGAGTATGTCTTTCACAATGGGACTTGGTACATAAGCTATAACATGGGAGTACAGGATGTAGATCCTGAAGTCTTTGATGGCTTTGACCAAAGCATAAGCTTGTTTTTCCATGATCTGATATTTCAGAGGTGCATCTCTAAGAGCTCTACTAAAGAAAGCAATAGGTTTCTCATTTCCTTGGTCATCTTTTTGCAATAAGACAGCAGCAATGGTGTGCTAGGAGGAAAAAGAGAAAATGATAAACTCTTTATCAAATTGAGGATTTGTTAAGACTGGAGTTTGGGTAAGGGCCAATTTGATACCTTCAAAAGCTTGATTTGCTTCTACTGTCCACTTTACTTTTGAATCCTTTTTTAGCATGTTGTTTAGTAATCTGATTAATTCTGCTAAGTTTGGGATAAACCTCCTTAAAAAGTTGATCTTTCCCAAGAAGGCTTGTAATTCTTTGATGTTTCTTGGATGGGGCATTTGCAAGATGGCCTGTATTCTGTCTGGGTCAATTCTAATGCCATCCTTAGAAATGATGTGACCTAACAACTTACCTTCTTCCAAACCAAATAGAGACTTCTTAGGATTTAAGGAAATCCCATATTTTCTACATGTTATGAATATCTGTCTCAAGTGTTTCAGATGTTCTTGGTCAGACTTTGAGAAAGGTGTGAGGTCATCTAAGTAAATGACAAGAAAGTCATGGATCTCTTTAGCAAAAGCAATGTCCATTGCTCTTTGAAATGTAGCTCCTGCATTTTTCAATCCAAAAGGCATTTTAACATATTTGAAAGTTCCCCATGGGGTTGTGAATGATGTTTTATCTTGATCATCAGGGTGGACTAGGATCTGATTGAAGCCTGAGAATCCATCAAGTAATGATATTCTTGAAGCCCCCACCACTCTTTGGAGAATGTGATCCATTTTAGGTAAGGGATAATTGTCTTTGAGGGATACTTGGTTTAAATTCCTTAGATCAACGCAAAGCCTAATCTCACCGGTTTTCTTTCTTGTGGGCACCAAATTCGAAATCCAGTCTGAGAACCTGATTGGGGCTATGATACCAGCTTTAAACATTTTTTGTACCTCTTTTTCAATTGAAGGGAGAAGCATAGGATTGATCCTTCTCAATTTTTGCTTGAATGGCTTTTGATTAGGCTTGAGAGGGATGGTGTGTTGGATAACAGAGGTGTCATAGGATTTCAAATCCTCATAACTCCATGCAAACACATCTTGGAACTCTTTAAAGAGGTCAATGTATTTAGGCTTCTAGTCAGGAGGTAAAGATGCAGACAATTTTATTATTTTGGGTTTTTCAGGAGTCCCAATGTTGCATTCTTCAATGGCAGCATTGAGGGGCTGCATTTTCGGTTTTCTAGGGACATCATTTGAATAAAAAATGTCCTCCAATGGAGTTAGGCCTGTTGGTAGAAAGTTATCCTTTAGCTCTATGATTTCAGCCTCTGTACCAGCTATTTCATCCAAATGCAGTTGTTCAAGTTCTTGTATTTGTTGCTTGTCAAAGCTTGTTGAACAAAGCATTTGATTTGTTGTTTTGGGTGATATAGCTATTTGGTCCTGTTCACTCACTGGTTGTATGTCTTTCACAGAATCAACATCAATGTTCAAACCTGAAAATTCGTGCTGCAAGGTTAAGAAATTATTTATCTATGTGTCATCCTCAAATACTTGCCAGTCTTTAACATTGTTTGGGACAGAAGGTCTGTGTTTTATCTCGGCTGTAAAACAATGGTTAGGTTCAAAAGGCAATTTGCACGTACTAGCAAATGTGGCTAAACTGTGTGCATGAAGATTGTGGGCTCTAGCTATCTTGGTTATCTGAAATTCAGTGAAAGTTTTAATCATTTCAATAGCAGCAGACCTATATGACCTTAGTATTTTGTCATTGGTGACAAAATTGCCTTTCACTTGTTGGATAATAAGGTCTGAATCTCCCATGATTGAAAGTTTTGTGGCCTCTAATGATTTTACCAGTTTGAGGCCTAGCAAAAGAGCCTCATATTCTGCCATATTGTTGGTACATCTGAAATTAAGCCTATAGGCCCGACCTTGTGCATGATTGCTTTGTTTGTTATGAATCCACACTCCAGCTCCTGCCCCTAATTTGTTGACTGATCCATCAAACTCAAGAAACCATAAGATCTCCTGTTTTAAGGGATTTTCAACATCCTTTCTGTAACTTGGGATTATCAGTTGGAGTTCTTGTCTTTCATCTGGTTTATCTTTTAGGACTGACTCATCAATTGGTTTCTCAATCTTGATTTCTTGGGGACTCGGTTGCTTACTCTCATGCATATTCTGTTCAAGTGTGACCAATTTATTATCACTCTCAGGACTTGTATTATCATTGAACAGAATAAAGGAATCCATATCTGAATGGACTGCATAAATGGGGAAATTTTGAGGCTTTTCTTCACTGCTCACCATGTATTTCATAAGTGACTCTCTATATAGCCTCTTGGGTTGACCAAAGACTGAGATGGTGGCATATGACATGTCTAATTGCAGGGAACCTTGGAGTTTAGCCCCCCATGATCTTGATAACAGCATTCCATATTTGGGTGGGATATCAGCAACTACAACATCCATTAAGATTGTTTTGTTTGGATACTGGACAAGGGATACACATAGATCTTTTATCAAACCTAAACACTTAACTTGGCTGGAGTCAAATGAAAATAGGTCCTTATATGGTCTTGTAATGTCTAGGTTAAGTCTCTCCATTACTGATTTAGGCATAAGGTTATGAGAGGCGCCTGAATCAAACATTGCATTGTGTAATATCTTATCATGAACATGCAAGCTGACATAAAAAGGTAAGATCCCTGTAACTGCTGTCTTTCCATCAACCTCTGGACCGAAAAGTAGTTCTGGGGTATCATCCAACACATTGACATCATCTTTATTATGGGTAAGTTGAAGGGACTTTTTGATTTGTTGTTTGTAAATGTCATGCTTGGCTAGCTCTGAAAGAGGAATGGCTATCTTCAATTTGCCAATTTCAGCTTCTAAGTCAAAGGGTTTTTCAGATTGGACCTTGGTATTGTGGTTGACAACCCTTTCTTTGTTGTTCAAATTTTCTTCTTGGTTTTCACTCTGATCTTGAGGCTTGTCCTTTTTACTCATCTTTTGGGAAGTAATGCTTGGATTAGGCTGCAAGGGTGATGTAGCCATTGATTGTTGATTTGGGGAAGATGCTTCAGTTATTTCTTCAACTGTTACTTCATTTGTAATTGAATCAGTTTTGTCAATTGGCTCTGTGACAATGGTTTTCTTAGGCAATGGAGTGTCCTTTGTTTTCTCAGGCTGTGTCACATTTATAGTTCTGCTCCTTAGCTTGTATTGCTTATGAACTTCATAAACAGTTGTGTCATAGCCTTGTTTAAAGTCGAATGACTCACCTGACTTGGTTTGGAACTGCTTAATGTCATCATCCTTATGATCTTCTTGACTCAGAAAAACTTGTTGATCATCATTCAGGCCCATTAGGTTAATGTGGGTGTCATCTATCTGTTCATTAGAAGTGGATGCTTCTGTATAATTTTCTTGGAACGGAGGTCTAATCTCTGGTTCAGAATTTGCTTTACCAACATTAGGATTTTGGTTTCTTCTGAAATTGGGATTCCTAATAGGATTATTCTGTGGTGCTTCCCATGATGATTTCCTCTCAATTGATTCTACTATGTCACCTAATCTCTGCATACCAGTGATTATTGCATCCAGTTTTTTATCCCAGCCTGAAGGCTCTTCTTTAAAGGTAGTCTTTCTCTCAGTTCTTGTCCTATTTCTCTTGGCTATCAGGTTAGCTTCTACACTTACTGCTATATCTTGCATTTCAGCTAAAGTTCGGGGAGCCCTTTCCCTTAATTGATATGCCATATCTGAATCAAACCCATCAGGAAAGGTATATAGGGCCAGATCCAGTGGGGGTCTAAGATTTTGGGGAATAGCATTGTAGACATTGTTAAACCGAGCACAGTAGTCCAAGACAGTTTCTTGTGGACCTCTTTTAATTGTATTGTATTCGGATAAAATATGAAGTGGATCCTTCTTCTTCTCCCATCTGTTGATAAATGTTTGATAGAGGGCTTCAGGGTCAGCTATTGAGTTTGTTGTAAGTGACCTAAACCATGTTCTTACATCCCCTATTAGGCTTTGCACAAAAATTTTCATTCTAACCCCATCATCATCTATTTCGTAGTTTTCAAAGTAGTCCCACATTTTCTTAGTATGTTGAAGGGCTGGATAAGTGTTAGGATATTCCAACACATAGGATATAGTTAAGTTCAACTTGGTCTAGTATAGAGTTAGGTTAGAGTTAGGTAAAGTGTGTTTCTTTACCGTTGTACATTTTGTAACTTACAATCCGACGGTCACGATATGTAGTGATCCGACGGTTCACTCTCACCTCGGTATTACCGACACTTGATCCGTGGCTTGACACCCGATTGGTCCATGAGTTCTATTTAAAGCGCATGGAGGGTCATTGTTCGGGTAATCCGTGCATGAGAGAAGCTTATGTAAATTTTCATTCTTTGATTAATAAATTGCCTGTAGTACCCACGTTGGGACAGGCCGTGGACTGTTTCCCTCCTTGCACTCTGAGGGTTTTAACCACGTCAAAAATACTGGTGTATTGATTTGAGATCTGGTTGTGAGCGGTGTCCTTTTGGTATTCTTTCTGTGGAACTTACCCTGTAAATTCCTACATGGTATCAGAGCTATTTGAGGGCCGCGTCCGTTGGTGATCCAAATCTGAAGCCGGTAGAACTGCATGCGGCTGTCGTTTCCTAGATCTGCTGTTTCTGACTGCTTTCGGGCCGAGAGGACTGCTCTGTTGCGTTCGGAGCATCTGTTCCAGTGAGGAACCCCTTTCGTTTCACGCGAAAAGGTTTCCGGTAGCCCTAGCTGCGTCATTTTTCAGATCGGGAGGTATACAGTGTTTTTTTTGCAGTTTACTGTTATTTTCTCTCTGCTTATTTCGGTCTCAGTTTATTTAGCTTTTTTTTAACCGGATCTATACCTTTCATTTCTGCGTATGCTCTTTGCCCTGCGACTCTGTGCGATCTGGGCAAATCAGAAACAGAAAGGAAGGATTTTTCTCATGCGTATGCTCTTTTCCCTGCACCTTAGTGTGATCTCGGAAAATCAGAAACATTGAGAAAAATATTTAGTTTTTCGGCTAAAGCTAACTTTGAGATTTTTTTTAAAAATTTCTAGTTTTTTGGCTAAAGCTAACTTCGAGCCGCAAGGTTCGTTTTTCTTTGCATATTCGTGTTGGGTTTTGTGTTTTGTGTTTTGTAGGGAAAAAAGAGCTTTCTCAAGGCAAGCACGCAAACCGAGGCCCCCCCCCCCCCTCTCTCTCTCTCTCTCTCTCTCTCTCTCTCTCTCTCTCAAATTTTTTGTATAGATCAATTGGTTCAAAGCTATTTTAAGAGAGTAGAGGTCTTGGGTTCAAGTCTCCATTTTGTGGGGGCGGATTTTTTCATTCCCGCACATTCGCGCACTTTGCCGGCAACTTCAACAATTTTTTTTCAAAAAGCCATAACTTCTTCATCCGGAAGCCTTTTTCAGAGCCGTTTTTTTTAAAACCGCCTATTTTTTCGAGATCTATCCATTGGAACACTTACTTTCAGCATCTTCAGCTTCAGTTTTTTTTTTAAATGGAAAGTCCATGCCAAGTCATTCTTGACAGCACTAACTACTTCCAATGGGTAGCCTACATGGAAGATTTACTTAGAAGTAAAGGTCTCTTCAGAATAGCCACAGACCAAGAGAAGAAACCAAAGATGAAGACAAGGCGGCAAAATGGGAAAATAGACAAGATCAAGCACGTGGTTTGATAGGGATGTCTATTTCTCCTGATCTTAGATTCCACATTGCAGAACTTGAGACTCCTCATGAAGCATTAGAAAAACTTGCTAAAGTTTTTGGGATTAAAAATGAAATTAGAGCCCATCAACTTGAAAATGAGCTGCTTACTTTGGATCCTAATAATTTTTCTTGCATTGAAGATTTCTTGTCCAAATTCAAGACCCTTAGATATCTCTTGGAAGGTGTTAAAGTTAAGAAAGAAGATGGTAACCTTATTTATTCCATCCTTACTAAGTTGGGACCAGCCTACTCTGTATTTGTTTCCACTTTCCATTCTACAAGGGAAGCTTTCATTTGTCAAGGACAAGACTACAAGCCCCCTTCCTTTGACTCCTTTTGTGATTCCTTAATAAGAGAACAAGAAAAACTCTTACACCTTGGTCTTCTTAATCTTGGAAACTCTTCCACGAAAGCGTTAGCCGCCCAGCAGCAACCAAATTCAAAGAATCCTAAGAAGTCATATCCTCAAAAGAATGGTCCTAAACCATCTCAGCCTCAAAATGAAAGATCATTTCAGCAAAATGATAAGACCAATAAAAACAAATGGAAGAAGACTGATAGACATTGTAACTTTTGTAATCGAGATGGCCACTTAGAATCTAAATGCTTTAAGAAGATGGAAGCCTTGGAAGCCGCAATGAAGAAACATAACATCCATGTGGAGCCTACTTCAACTTCAACTTCCGGAATGGCACTTTCTGCATGTCATTGTCAATCATCTCAGTCTGGTTATGCATTAAATGTATCTTCTTCTTCTTCTCATTCTCATGAGTGGCTCATTGATTCTGGAGCCTCTTGTCACATGGCCAAAAACCAAGCCATGTTTTCTTCTTTAAATGATTGTAACACCAAAAATATATATATTGGTGATGATAGATCTCTTAATGTTGTAGGGACTGGAACTGTTCATCTAGACAATGGTCAGTTTAATGATGTATTATGTGTTCCAACCTTATCCTGCAACCTTCTATCTGTCTATCAGATAACTCATTCAGGTGAAGGTAAAATTGTTGAATTTTCACCTCATGATGTTGTAATCAAGGATCTAAAAGATCCTAAACAGATTCTAGCTACTGGTCTTGCTGATGATTCCAAAAGGTTGTATAAGTTTCACAACTTTGGGTCATCCAATCTTCCCTCAGTATTTGTTGCTCATAATGATGAAGTGAGCAAACTTTGGCATGAGCGATTTGGTCACTTAAACTATCGCTCCCTTCAGCATCTATGTAAAGAAAATATGGTGACAGGTCTTCCTATGGTATCTTGCAGAGATGGTGTTTGTTCCGGATGTGTACTCGGAAAACATCATCGGGACAGTTTTGACAAACGTGCCTCTTGGCACGCCTCAGCCCCTTTACAGCTTGTGCACAGTGATTTATGTGGTCCTCTTCCTGTTGCTTCATTCTCTGGCTGCAAGTACTTCTTAACTTTCATTGATGATTTCTCCAGACGCACTTGGGTATACTTCTTAAAACTCAAGAGCGAAGTATTTACCACTTTTTTGGCCTTCAAAGCATTTGTTGAAAAACAATCTGGACATCAAATTCTTAAGCTAAGAACTGATAATGGTGGAGAATATGTTAAAAACACATTCATCAACTTTTGCACCGAAAATGGAATTCAAATGCAACATACTGTTCCATACACTCCACAACAAAATGGTGTAGCTGAAAGGAAAAATCGCACCTTAAAGGAAATGGCTAATTGTATGCTGCAATCTAAAGGACTCAGTCTTAGTTTTTGGGCCGAAGCAATTAATTGTGCAAATTATATAATCAATCGCACTCCTACTAAGGTTCTAGAGAATATCACTCCAGAAGAAGCTTGGAGTTCCATTAAACCAGATGTAAGTCACTTTCGTGTGTTTGGAAGTGAAGCATGGGCCCATATTCCAGATGAAAAGCATAAAGCTTTAGAACCTAAGAGTGAGAAATGTACTTTTGTTGGATATTCTGAAGATGTAAAAGGTTATAGACTTATTCCATTTAAGTCCAAAAATGTTATCATTAGAAGAGATGTAAAATTTGATGAAAATAAATCGGCCTGCGAGCCTAGTCCGGCGGATGTGCCACCTCTTCCTATCTCTTCTATCTTTGAAAACATTTCTTCTTCAGATGATGAAAGCGAGGATGATAATCCTCCCCCACCTTCTCAGGATCCTCAACTTCCAAGATGGGTCCGTGCTACTCGGGATGCAGCAGGTGATCTTGCCGGTGATCCTACAGATCAGCGACGTACACGTTCTCAGTTTGAAAGAGCCTCTTCTTTACTGGCTCAAGCTCCAGTAAATCATGATCCTGACACTTTTGCAGAAGCTTCAGGCCATCCACATTGGGAAGCAGCTATGAATGAAGAATATCATTCATTGATGACAAATGATACATGGGATCTTGTTCCTCTACCAAAGGGACGCAAACTTGTTAGATGTAAATGGGTTTACAGAACCAAGTATGGACCAGATGGGAAAGTTGATAAACATAAAGCTCGTCTCGTTGCTAAGGGCTTTTCACAGGTTGAAGGCATTGACTACACTGAAACCTTTCTCCTGTTGCCAAAATGAACTCTATCCGCCTTGTTCTTTCCCTTGCTGCCTCTTTAAAATGGGAAGTCCATCAGATGGATGTTAAATCTGCCTTCTTGCATGGGGACTTGCAGGAAGAAATCTATATGGAACAACCCATTGGCTTCATACAAACAGACTCCAGCCTTGTTTGTCGACTTAAGAAATCCCTTTATGGCCTCAAGCAAGCTCCTCGGGCTTGGTATGCCAAAATGGATAGCTTTCTTTTAGAATCTGGCTTTTCTAGGTGTCATTCTGACAATACTGTCTACACCAAGAAAGTGGGCAACTCTCTTATCATCCTTGTTCTTTATGTTGATGATCTTATTCTTACTGGTAGTGATCCCAACCTTATAAACCATGTGAAGTCCAGCCTTAAAAAGAAATTTGAAATGACAGACTTAGGACACTTACACTATTTTCTCGGTCTTCAAGTCTTGCAATCCCAAGAGGGTATTTTCCTTTCCCAGTCCAAGTATGCTTGTGATATTCTTCGTCATTTTCACATGGAAGACTGTAAGCCAGCCCCTTCTCCCTTTCAGTCTGGAGTCAAACTTTCAGTCTCTTGTACTTCTCCTGAAGTTGATGCTACCTTATACCGTCAACTTGTCGGAAAACTCTTGTATTTAACCCATACTCGTCCTGATCTTTCCTTTGCTGTTGGCCTTGTTGCTCGTTTTATGCAAAACCCCCGTGAAAGTCATTGGAAAGCAGCTAAAAGAATACTTCGTTATGTTCGAGGTACAGTACAGTTTGGGATTCATTACAGTGCCAAAGCAGCTCCTCTGTTAGTTGGTTTCACTGATTCTGATTGGGCTGGTGACCCTGATGATCGGAAGTCTACTGCCGGTTATGTCTTCACTCTTGGTTCAGGACCTATTACATGGGCTTGTAAGAAACAGGCTGCCATTTCTCTTTCGTCAGCAGAAGCAGAGTATCGTGGTGCCGTGGAAGCTAGTAAGGAAGCCTTGTGGCTTCGTCAGATCCTATCAGAGTTTGGCTTTGAGCAGCAGCATCCAACCACACTTTGGTGTGATAATCAAAGTGCCATTCAGCTATGCAAAGATCCAGTCCAGCATCAGCGCAGCAAACACATTGAACTACACATGCACTTCATCAGAAAGCTCATTCATGACCATGTTCTTGAAGTGCAATATTGTCCAACAGATGATCAGGTTGCAGACATCTTCACAAAGGCTCTCACAGAGGCGAAGTTCACTAAACTTCGATATATGCTTGGAGTTCAGGAAGTTGTCACTAAGGGGGGATAGGCTCTAGTGCCTCCTTCCTTCTCCTATTGTGTCATATTTGTAAATCCTTCAATCCTATCCCAAGTTGTTCTTAAGGGGGGATGTTAGGATATTCCGACACATAGGATATAGTTAAGTTCAACTTGGTCTAGTATAGAGTTAGGTTAGAGTTAGGTAAAGTGTGTTTCTTTACCGTTGTACATTTTGTAACTTACAATCCGACGGTCACGATATGTAGTGATCCGACGGTTCACTCTCACCTCGGTATTACCGACACTTGATCCGTGGCTTGACACCCGATTGGTCCATGAGTTCTATTTAAAGCGCATGGAGGGTCATTGTTCGGGTAATCCGTGCATGAGAGAAGCTTATGTAAATTTTCATTCTTTGATTAATAAATTGCCTGTAGTACCCACGTTGGGACAGGCCGTGGACTGTTTCCCTCCTTGCACTCTGAGGGTTTTAACCACGTCAAAAATACTGGTGTATTGATTTGAGATCTGGTTGTGAGCGGTGTCCTTTTGGTATTCTTTCTGTGGAACTTACCCTGTAAATTCCTACAATAAGAGCCAGTACCATCAAAGTATGAGATCTTGCTTTGGTACTCTTGAGGCATAGGAGCTGGATTGGCCGGTAACTGCAGTGGGGCATATCTATTAGCCATGTTTGGTGGGACAATAGGGAAAACAGGGATGAATGGGACAAGTGGAGGAAGTGGGATGAAAGGGGTGTGTGTAGTTGATGGAGTGGTTGAAAGGATACCTTGTGAAGTGGATGAAGAGCTAGGAGATTGTGGGCCAGTTGTATGAGGATGTAGAGAAGCCTTAGCAGGGGTTGGAATGTCGGTTTGGAGACCCGCTTCAGAACTTGAATCTGATAAAGTCCCTTCTGATTTGTGTCTCTTGAGGATTCTTGCAATCAAGTTTGGATTTTGAAACTCAGGTGCTGGATCAGGATCTGGGTTTGATCTTGTGTAACGAGTTTTCTTCTTAGGAGCCAGCTTCTATAACTTTCTTTGTGAGAATTTCTAAGGAGGTAGTGATCTTTTGACAAGGACTGATCAGTTATAGCACAACTATATGAAAACTAATACTGAATAAAGATTGACTGAGGCAGCTTTTATATACTCCTGCAAATGCAAAGCAGAGGCAGTTTCTAAGGCTATCTGGCTGTCACTCAGGCTTTATCTACAGCATTAAGAATCAGATAGGAGGTTGCAAAGTTCATCCAGGTCCCCAGTGGAGTCGCCATTTATGTTAACACCCAGGTTGTTCCCTTTGACTCCTGAGGGAATACGACCGGGGTAACCACTAACCAAGCTTTGGATCACAGGTTCTAGCCAACCTGTAATCATAGAGGGCTCTCTCTTTGACTATTTAACTTTTTTCTTAAGAATCTTAGGCTAGATATGAGGTGAGGGTTTGGTTTGAAAATTTTGGTTGAATGATGTCTTTCAGTACTTACGGTGATATCTTCAGACAGTTTTAGACCATTGGGCAATGGAGTCTGTGGTTACAGGTTGTTTTAAGTGTTGAGTGGGATTGTTGAAACAGCAGGGCCATTTAAATATTTCATGAGACAAACTTGAAATTGTAATGATGAAGTATGTTTAACCAGTGGAAGGCAATTAAGAAATTTGCACTAAGTTGGTGATGTGAGAAAGAGATGTATTGACCAGGAGCAGGTTTGAATTCCTGAACGATAATCACTGTGAAAGGTATAGTTTGGAAGTGCAACAATTAAGAATCACACTCTTATAACTATAACTGAGGAAAACATACATAATAGCATAGATTGAGTTCAGGGTATTCTATGAATAAATCTTGAAACTATTCTTTTTCTTTGCCATTAAACTGTGAAACACAGAACATGAATGGATTATGAAGGAAATAACAAACATAACGAACAGGTTAAAGAAACTTATTGTTCCATGAAATACGCAGGAATCCTGTAGCATTCAGCAAGCACACCAAAACGCATCAAACACAGAACTTTGGAAATTCCATCAGCTTGGTTGTATTAAAACTCTCAACATTTACAGCATAGTATCTCCTGAAGAGAAAATCAACAACCCCTGCAAGCTTATGCAAGGGAGAATATATACAATCGGTTATACAAAAATATCTGAACCGCTGAGTCACTTGATAAATAAATACGCTCACCAACTTTACAAAATAGCAGATAAGGAAGTTATTGCTGCTCTAAATACAAAATGAATACTCTTTAATTCTGTCAGAAGTCTTTTTGACCTTTGGAGGCCACTGAGTCGGTTGAGCGTTCTGTATTAATGCTGAATGATGTGTCTTTATGGCTTTGTCATGCTGTAGCTTTCTCGGCCCTGTCATCTGTAGCTGTCAGTGTTGCTTTAGTGGCCGAATTGGTTTGCTGAGCTGGCTCAGTCCATTCTTCTCCAGACATACTGAATGCATCAAATTTTTCTGAACATGATGACTTATATTTTTTGATGAAAAAACTTGATGAAAGCCTCTTGTTTACAGTAACAACTGTATCATTCTGGTCCACCATTCCTGTGTAGGCAGTTGATGTCTCAAAATTGCATCTAAGGTTTCATCTGCCTCTGTATATTTGTAGAAGTTTGGAGGCACTTCAAACAAATGTTTGATCTCATTCATAATAAAAAATAAGTTCTCTACTCTGTCATAGAGACTTTGCCCAGATGCTGGCCCTGTTTCCTCTGAGGTACTTGATCTTACAGTGATCTGATTGGTGGCAAATGTATTGACCCTTTTTGCATAGTTCTCATGTGATAGTAGCCTCCCTGCGCTGTTCAGTAAGCCAGGAAGGCCTCTGCTTTGTAATGCTGCAAACTTATCCATGAATTTGTTTACTTCTGTTTGCATGTCCTGGCTTCTTCTATCCAATGTTTGTACCAGGCTTCTCAATGTGAGGACCCTCTTTATCAGCAGGATGGTTTCAGTTCTATTGAGGATCCCTATTGTTGCCAGCTGAGGACCTGTGCGGTTATTGAGAATGTTGATCATTCTATTGGCTATCTCAGGCATATTGCCTAGAGATGCTCTTGCTCTTTGGACTTCCTTGTGTGTTTTGCCTATGAGCTCCATTTGCTCATGAATAGTCTCTATATACTGCCATTGATCTGTTATTGATTGGCCAATGTTGGCCCATAAAACTGTCTTGACCTCAGCCACCACTTTGTCAAGTGTGAGCTCTTTCTCTAGCTCCTTTATCTTCTCCTTGAGAGCCTTCACTTCTCTTCCTTTTTCAGCTACACTTTGCTTAGATTTGTCATATTTTTCATTCAGCTTAGCTAAATTCTCCTTGGCTTCATTTAGCTCTGCCATCTGGACTTCCAGGGCTTGAATCTCATTCATCAACTTCTGCATGTCAAGGCTTGGAGCCTGCTCTGATGTTGGTGTTGGTGCTGATGTTCATGGAGCTGTGTCAACTGTCTGCACTGTAGGAGGAATGACAATTTGAGGGGGTTCCTCAAGGTTGATTACTTTTGGAGGGGGCTGAAAAGTTTGGCCTCCTTCTTTCTGCTATAGGGCTGCCTGCAATGCAGCCTCTGTTTCTACCAATTTTCCCTCTGTCTGGACAAGTTGTTTATGCAGTGTTACCAGCAATGTTGATACATCCTAGTCCTTTCTTTGTTGGGCAGCCTCCTCTGTTTGAGGGTGAAGAGTTGCTGGGATCTTTATCATCTTTCTTAGAGCTGCAATATCTGAATCTCTTATCTTCAGCAGCTCCTTTATAGCTTTAGGGTCCTTTGGGTCATGCCCAAGCTCTATGATTATATCCTCCAAAGACCTTATCCTGTTGTCTTTGGCCTGAGAGGATGCCTTCTCCAACTCAAGTTGGGCGGTTGTATTGTTCAGGCTATTTTCCAACCTATGTGCCAAGAAGGTCTTATCTGCAAGTGTCGAATACACCATCTCACCTATTTGCTTGTGAAGTTCTATTTAATCCATAGGGTGGATTTCTTTTGCAAGAACCTCAAGGTTGGTCCTTATATAGTCTGCAGCTGACTGTGGCTGCAGCATGGTTGGCATGAAATGACTCATGGTCATTTTCCCCTCATTTATGTCATAAGCTGACATAAGCCTCTGCTGATTTGTAGGGGCCATTTTAAGCAATTGATTATAGATCTGGAGCCTGAGTGGCTCATTTCTCTTTTTTATGTCAATGAATTGTTGCTTGATGCCTGTTTCGGCTCTCCTTTGCTGACTTGAGGAGCTGATCTCTCCTCCAATTATTCTTTCTTGTTCCTGCTGAAAGGAACTGGCAGATGCCTCCATGCTTGGTGGGCCCATGCCCAATGATTGTCCGATGGGCATCTCTTCTTCAGAAAGGGGATTTATCCTTTGCCTTTTCTCCCCTTGAGTTGTGGATGTGGTGAAGGGAGTCTCCTGCTCTCTATCCCTCTTTCGGTTTCTATCTTCATTCTGAGGAGTTTGGAGCACCGAGGCCTCCACTGTCGTTTCCTGCCTAGGAGGCACAGTTTCTTGAGCCTGTTTCCCAGTGGATATTGGGGCTTCAACTGTTTGTTCTTGCTGCATTGGTTGCTCTTCTTTTTGTTGTTCTTTTTGCTGTTCTTTTTGCTATTCTTTTGTAGGAGGTGGCTGTTCCTGCTCCATCTGCTTTTCTTTACCCTTGCTTGACACCTGATGAACAGTTCTAGCTGCTTGCTGCTGGGCTGTAGAAGATGAGGCAGCTGCTCCAAGTTTCCTTTGATAGGAAGAGGAAACCTGCCCACAAGTTTCCAAGTCAGCCTCTTTCTCAATGTTCTTTGCCTCTTTTTGTAGCATTTTCTCTCTAGCGATTTCCTCTTCTAGAGTGCCCTCTTTCCAACTTAGTAAATTGGCATATTTTTCAATATGAGGCAATCTGATGTGAGCATAGCCACCCAGTTTATGTTTTACCCTCCTGAGAGAAATGAAATGATTAGGGTCATAAGGTACCCAGCGGAAACTGGTTTCTAATTGGATGGTCTCTAGGATCATATCTGCTTCCTTCCATCCCTCCTCCATTTTGTTGTAAAGAAATGGGCCTAGCTGGTTCCTGACCTTTAGTTGCACCTTCTTGTTTTTACTATGGAAATGGACCTGGTCTGCATTTCCAAATTGCCTGAAATACTCCAAGGCAAAGAGTCTCATAGGGACATATCTTGGCAGCCTATAAGGGTCCAACTCACAGCCATATATTCTGATTACTGTATGGTGTTGGTAAAAGTACCAATCACCAATGTTGTAGGCCTTTGAGAGCTGGAGTATTCTTTGCATCTCATCGGTCAACCTGGGAGGAGGGACACCAAATAACAAGGTCATAGCTGGATGGATAAAAAGGTCTATGAATTCACAGTACGTGTATGGTGAACAGGAGGTGTGATGAAAAACTGAAGTCCA
This sequence comes from Pinus tabuliformis, assembly GCA_031772625.1. Classification (NCBI taxonomy): domain Eukaryota; kingdom Viridiplantae; phylum Streptophyta; class Pinopsida; order Pinales; family Pinaceae; genus Pinus; species Pinus tabuliformis. Next base: position 985,991,000 of record CM062817.1, on the reverse strand, counting down.
AAATACTACAGACCTTGGGTTTCCCTGGGCATCAAGTTTCTTGAGAGGAATAGGGAAACTGTCAGGTTGATAAAATAAGAACAAATGATAGATGTATGAGGTGTATCTGAACACCTTCTCCCTCTCTAGATTCATCAGTTGCTCATGAATCTTATTGGCAATGTATGTAGCATAATCATAGTGGACAGCAGGAGGCTTTCCAGGGGAAAATATGGACAGCATGGCCATAATAGTGTCATCAACATCCTCAACTCTCCTGTACCCCAGGACATAACTGATCAAGTCCACAAGCATTTTTCCCAATTCATTGAGATATGTGTTGTTGGGAAAAGTATCCAATACGGAATGACCCTATCCCACTCTAAGGGTGATAGTACCTCAGCAACAATCAAAGCAAAGCTATTCGAGATTACTTCTTTATGAGATGTAAGAGAGGGAAGAAAGAGATCCACTAACCGATGTCTTTCGCTAATGGTTGATCCAATCTTCTCTCCTTGCTGCTTGCTCTCAGCTCCTTGCTCTTTCACTGGCCCGGCTACACCAAGATCCTGGAAAATGGCAAGAGAGGGAAACTACAAGAAGCATACATTCATAATTGATTCAAGGATTAGAATAAATCAAATACACAAGTATAACAATACATCATTGAGACACATGCATATAGAAGAACCTCAAATGCTTTATTAATGGAAGAAGTAAAGTTCAGGAAGTGATACAACCATAAGAGGCCCAATCCAGCATCACCTTCCCAGCAGAAAGAAATCTCCTCTTCACCTCCTTCAAAGCAAATCACCCAATAGTTCTAAACTCAAACCAACAGCACTTCCTTACATTCACAAGATTCCAGCCTCTATAGACCTCATGAGAGAGCTCTATATATAGGAGTTTTGGAGAAAGGATGAGTCAGCTTGTAGCTGGCATGAAGCTGACTAGTGTCCTCTCCCACTTCAGTTATTCTTCAGTTCTTGAGTCCACTTGGAGGTTCTTGCTTCCACTTGGAGATCTAGACCCTCTTACTCATCACAAGTCGAATTCCCTGATCCAAGTGTCATTTTGGAAGCTTCCTGGGCATTGACACCTTGAGGAATGACTGTGCCACATGTCCCAACTCGCCCAGTGCAGGTAGCCTTCTTTGCAGTTGACATTCAGCGCAGGTAGACAGTGGAGCTCTTGACATTCAGCGCAGATGCTCAGTGGAGCAGTTGACATGATCTAGAATTAGCTTGTTTTTTAGTGTTTTCAGGTGGAGAACTGATATTTAGTGCTGTGGTTTGCTGACCTTGTTCCTCTAGGGGTAGGAACAACATGTTTAGGGACTTTGGATCCCTTAGATTATTGACATTTCATGCTTCATGCTGTAAGGCACAAAAATGTCTATAACAATATGGATTTCCAATAGGAGGTGTTCTCACAGCTTCAGAGCTTGGCTGAATAAATAACTGATTAATCTTGATGACCTGGGCACTGGACAGCTTGCCCCCCTTCTTTAATAAGTCCATCATAGAGAGAGGAGTTAGTGGCTTTGTAGTGTGAAAGTGCAGCATCTCATTTATGGCCTCAGGGGTGATATGGAACAAGACTGAACCTGTGGGACTGAGAACATGTCTTTGACATGGATCATAGTTTTCACAGCATCTATGAATCAAGTCTGGAAGGACATTGACTTGACGAAGGTTAAAAATGGGAAAATTGGAGTCACAAATCCCTAAAATATCAGCTCCACTGAGGTGTTGAGCCTTTAACTCATTTAGCATATGAATGTTAAATTTGGAATTCATTAAGAATGTCTCTGTCATCTGATAATCTTTATCACCCAGGGCCTTCCACTCTAACTCTCTGTGTGGGGCATTCAGAGGTGGGACATTTAATGCTACTGGTGTTTCCATGGTTAAGTAGTACTCTGAATTGTACTAGGACTTGTTCTACTGGACAGAGCAACACAAGAGGGTATTTTTTGCAAGAGTAAGGCAAATTGCAAGGGAAAATGGGGTAAACTGTGGTGAGAACAGTTTTAAATGCTCCGAAGAGAGTTTGAATGAGCAAATGCTGGGACTAGTAACGTTGTTTTCCCGGTGAATCAGTGCAGCTCAGGTTTTAAGTCCATGAATGCGCGAACTAACTGTAAGTTTATGAGAACTTGGCTAAGTGCGAACTTTGCAGGTGAATTTTGACCCTACAACTCAAATGAATGCTGGTCGTCGGGGATTTGCTGGCAAACACACTGTTTTTCACTCTTTTTAAGCTAGCTTTGGTGAATTATGCACGAAACCAGGCGCGGAGGGGAAACTTGGATAAATACCTGGTAAAGCTTTGGCAATGGTGACTAATGCAGGTGAATTTGCAGGTGCCCACGGTCTCCAAGTCGAAATTTGCAGGTTGGCGGTGAAATGGTCGTAATATGCATGCAGAGCGGAGCAATAGTTCTTTTTCCAAAAGTGACAAAAACTACGATTTTTGGCGAAAATATGGACTTTTTGGGTTATTGGCGCTTTTTCTGGATGACGTCAGCATGACGTCATCAGGTGGGGTCGGGTACAGAAGGGTGACGTGGTGGCCTGTGAGTGGTCCATGGGGATTGGTGAGGTGGCGGACAAGTCGAAGCAGTGGCGGGCCAGGCGCTGATGCAGCGCTGAGTGGCATGACGTGGGCACGCCATAGCGGTGACAAGGACATGACGGGATAAGAGGTAAACAATAAGCGGTAAGTGGTTTGCTCGGACCACTCTGGATACGGTCGCGGTATTTTCAGAGGGTGGCTCGATAAGATTTGCGAGCGACGTGCGGCAAAGGCCTGATGTCACCCTCTGACAATTTCTCGGGAGGTAACGTTCGGTCATCGGGGCCGACCCGATATGGATGGGGGCCGTCGGATGGGAAAGCCCAGATCCGACGGTCGACAGGCCAATAAGGTGGCAGGACAATACGGCAGCGGGCGGGGCATATTTTATTGTTTTTCTGGAAATGTGCGCCCAGACGGAACCTTTAGACTTTGGCGGATTTTATGGGTTTTTCAATGCCTTTTTGTAAAAGTGCGCATTTGCAAATAAACTTTGGATAAAACGGAAAATTGGGTTTATTTGGTGTTTTTTGTGTTGAAATGCGCATTACAGCAAACTTAGGATAAGGGGTAAAGGTGGGTTTTTACAAGGCTTTTTTGCAAGTAGAGTGGGTAAATGATTTCAAAGGGTTGTAAAGGGAAAAGGGGTGTAGCTTAGGTTATCAAACTGACCAGAGGTCAATTTAATCCCTGACTTTATACAACCACATGCAAGCAGACTTTATTCCTGCATGATTTTCCAATATTCAAGCATATGGCTATAATGCCAAGGGGGAGGGAATATGTACATATTTGGGATTTGTTCTATAGGATTATCCTAATAATAGGGGAAAGGGAGTATAGGGAGTTAAATAAATAGGAAATTAGGAGTTAATATGAGTGGAAGAGGTGGATGAAAGGGGAAAAACACTAAGTTTTATATGGAATCAACTTAGTTTAGGAAGTAGATCAAAATGAAAAGAATTTTACACAAGAAATGTGGCTTTTAAAGAAACAAGAATCAACAAAAGAGTTTGACTTCTTTCATGAACATAGGTAGTATTGGGATGTTAGCAATGAATGTGATGGGGGATAATCTGGAAGTTAGACATGCTTCATTGAGTTGCTGCGAAAACTGCTGAATAAGAGACCTGCACTCGCACCATGTTTTTCCTTTGGTTGGGCCAGTGACATAAAGGAAATCATGCTTCTGCAACCCCATCTACCTACCCACTCTATTGCCTAGCATTTTTTGTTACTCCAAAGAGGGTGCACTTAGACTTGCAAACCCTTATGAGCCTTTTCTTTTCCTTTGGCTTTTTCTTTTGATTTTCTATCTAAGGCTAGCCTTATTGCTTCCAAGGCCCCAGATTAAACAGTTGGGAACCTTCATTCTCTACCTAACTACTTTATCTGCCAAGATTGAACTGTTTGGACAGATTTCTTTCTCTAATCTACAACAGAAAATTGAAACATGGGATGACCCAGCTTAGACTGTTGGATCACCCATTCAGAAGTGGGGGAGTATCCACCAATTGTAAACATGTGTCTTTCACCAAAATATGAGATCTTTGCATCACCAAAGTAGATCATATTGGCACTTCCCCTGCCAATCATGAAACATGAAACCTATTGGTATAGGTAGCTAACAGGTTCCATCCATTCATTATCAGATTACTTCACACTAAATCACAATTGTCAATACTTCAACTAATGTGCTAAGAACGAGGAGGACAAAATCATTACCGAATACAAATATTAGTCATTGAAAGTCACTTATGCCCATATAGCATTGTTATTAAGTCAAATCATCAATCATCAAATCAAATCATAGGTAAAATCCAAGTTTTCTATCAAAGAGATATCTATAGTCCAAAACATATCTCAATCATCAAGCCAAAGTTCTAAATCATTATCAAGCATCATGTCAAAACTCCAAACACTACTCATCTATATCAATCAACCAAATCATGTCAAACCCATGAAACACAAACTTCAAACATAATGACACATTTACATGCATACCCCGGTCACCTCCAAACACAAGGTCAGTCTTCATATTCATATTATAGTAAACACTCAAACTTTCATGCTCATATAAATTTATGTTGTCTACTTCATGTCTATGGGACTGACATCTTTCAGGGGAACATCTAATTTCATGCAAAAACTTCATTTTTTATGTCCAATAGGCATAGTTGCACCCATAGCCCTTCCTCTAAGTGGTTGGGAGATTACAGTCACACTTGTAGGCTTTCTTCAGTGCAACTAAGGCTTAGAGTAAGAGAAAACTCTCTCTTCTCAGATCAAGACTTTGCTGCAAATCAACAATGTCAGATATTTGTCTATTCATGTCCATAAATCATACTTCAATAGTAAAGAATATACATACAATGAAAATGATAATATGATCCAGGTGGATATTGGTGGCCACCTGCCAAGTCCACCTGGACCCCCACCATTGTCTTTCTCAGCATTTTCAGTTTCCTTAATTTTAGCACAACTTACTATTTTTAGCAGTTTTTCGGGTCCTGAACTTCCAGAGCCGTTTTGAGGCCCTAAACAACGTTTTTTGGGGAATCCGAGGGCAACTAGGGTCCACAATGTTGCCCGTTCCAACAATGGTATTACTCGGATAGATCTTTCTAACGAGCTATTGTATGCGTCAAACGGAAATCATATGCCAAAGTTACGACCCCGGGAAGTTGATGTACCAATTTACCCCAAACAGGGCCCACAGTTTGGTGTTTCATCTCCTAGGGTTAGGTTTTGGAATGTTAAGGGTTTTCCATTGTTTCTCAATAATAAATATGCCTTTGAGCCTCATTGTAACACAGTTCAGAGGCATGTAGCCATCACATCTCTTCTCATAGATAAGCTACCATCGCCCTAGCTGTTTTATTTCCATTTCTGGTTGTAAGCATATTTCAGTATTTTCCATTAATGAAATGAAGTATTATTTCCGCTGCATCTTTGTGTATATGGTTATCTCTGTAATTTGTTGCGTTCCTGTTTAAATCCGGATCAGTGGTATCAGAGCGGTCTGCTTTTTCTCTGTTTTTATTTGCATGTCCCCAACAAGGTCGGGATATAAGGAGTTAGGGCTTGAACTGGTTGAACCTTTGCAAGACCAGCCTCGCAAATCCCGACGGCCTCCCATGGCGGACGAGAAGAAAGATGAGGGGGCAGGAGATCCCATCAAAATCTTGCTCGAAGAAGCCCTCGAGCGACAACGGAACGCGATGATGGACAGCTTTGCCCAGATCCTTCAGCGGCTACCCAGAAGCGACGCATCGGCTTCCAGCAGCTACTCTGGAAACGCCACACCCTTTAAGGTACAAGTTAATTTTGAAATCCCCATATTCGAGGGTCAGATAGATGCAGATGCCGTAGATAAATGGTTAAATCTGCTAGAGGGTTATTTTTCTGTTCATGAATTTTCGAGTCGGGAAAAGATTGTTTTTGCTCTTCTCAAAGCAGCCCCCCACGTCAAGGACTGGTGGGAAACCTACTGCGAGCAGAAGGATGAAAGTACTGGCTCACTATTTTCAGCCGCACCCACCTGGGATTCGTTCCGGGATGCCATCAAGGAGCAGTACTACCCTGTTGGAAGCTATGAGGATGAATACATAAAGTGGACCACGCTGCGGCAGGGAAGGGACCAAGACGTGCCGGAGTTCACCAATCTTTTCCATACCCTTCGCACAAAGTTGGGTATCAAGGATTCGGAGCAACATTTGATACTCAAATACCGTGGCTGCCTGCACAAGTACATCCAGGAAGAAATACAATTCCTAAACATCCCCTCGCTCGGCGCAGCATACCGATATGCCGTCAAGGTCGAGCAGAAGTTTAAACAAAAGAAGCGAGACTTTGGATCTGCGAATCCAAAGCAGGGGAAAGGTGCCCCTAAACCACAGAACAAAGGACAAAGCCAAGGCGGGACAGCCCAAGACAACCAGCCGAAGCTGCAAGCAAAGAACAGCGCCGCGAAGCCGAGAAAGGACACTGGAAAATGGTGCGAGTTCCATAAGAGCTCCACTCACAACACAAGTGAGTGTCGGGCCAAGCAGTCACTGGTGGCTGAGCTAAAGGTTTCAGAATCAGATGCATGTTCCGACTCTGAGTCAGAACCCGATAAGGGGTATGAAAAAGGGAAGCAGATCATTGATGCGGATCCCAGCGCCACTGTTGCTACCGCAAAGATCCAGAAAAATGAACCCGAAGATCCAGAGGAGGAGGAGCGTCTCTTCCACTCCCAGATGTGGGTAAAGGGCTCCCCGATACAGTTCATTGTTGATAGCGGGAGTCAAAAGAACCTCATTTCGGCAGAGGTCGTGAAGCGGTTGGGCTTACCGACCACAGCACATCCACAACCATACACCATTGGGTGGCTTCACCAAGGACGAGATCTTCGCGTGAGCCAGCAGTGTCGCCTTCCATACAACATCAAGCCCTTCACGGATGAGGTATTGTGTGACATTGCTCCCCTTGAAGTTTGTGATGTATTACTAGGACAACCATACTTGTGGAAGCGACATGCTGTGTATGAATCAAGGCCCCGTGCTGTTATTATTACATTGGGAAATAAGTTGTTCAGGATACCAGAGGTAGCACCACCTGCCGCCATCTCTTTGATTACTGCAAAACAATGCAGTAAGATCATTTCCAAAACCAGGAAATTTGTTTTCCTGATGATACGCCCTCAAGGAAAGAAGAAGACAGTGGCCGCGGCCTCCAAACGGGGTCCCTCTGCACGACAACTACAGATGGACAAGATTGTGGAGGAGTACGAGGACATCTTCACCTCCCCGGCAGGGGTTCCTCTGCACTGTCAAGTCAAGCACTCCATCGATCTGACCCCAGGTGCGCCGCTACCCAATGGACCAATTTATCGGCGCTCCGTTCTGGAGAACAATGAAATCAAGAGGCAGATTCAGGAGCTCCTGCAGAAAGGTCACATCCGTCCGAGTTCATCGCCCTGTGGGAGCCCGATCGTGTTGGTACAGAAGAAGGATGGGACGTGGAGACTCTGTATTGACTATCGGGCGCTGAACAAGATCACTGTCCGTAATAGGTACCCGATCCCGCGGATTGATGACCTCCTAGACCAACTAAAGGGGGCGAAATATTTCAGCAAGATCGATCTGAAGTCAGGATATCACCAGGTACCAATCGAACCCTCTGATGTGTGGAAGACTGCCTTCAAATCCAAGGAGGGCCTCTTCGAATGGTTGGTCATGCCTTTCGGATTGACGAATGCTCCTGCAACCTTTATGAGGCTAATGGATGACATCTTGCGGCCATTCACCAACTCCTTTGTAGTAGTATACTTGGATGACATTCTGATCTTCAGCCAGAGTTGGGAAGAGCACCTCCACCACATCCGACAGGTTCTCCAAACACTGCGGCAACACAAGCTATGTGCCAATTTGGAGAAATGCACTTTTGGCATGACCCAGGTTTAGTATCTGGGATACATCATTGATGAACAGGGGGTGCATGTCGATCCAGCCAAGATCCAAGTCATTCGGGATTGGCCCTCTCCAACCACTCTAACAGAGCTCCGCAGCTTTCTAGGTCTTGCCAACTTCTACCGCAGGTTTGTGTTGGGGTTTTCTCATATTTCTTGGCCCTTGAGTCAAGTCACCAAGGGAGGGGCGAAAGCAAAATTCTTTTGGTCTGAATCTCAACAGAAGGCATTCATGGAGTTGAAGGATCGCCTCTGCACGGCACCAGTGCTCGCGTTACCAGATTTACAACAACCATTTGAGGTCGAGACAGATGCCTCTGACTATGCTATTGGGGCAGTCCTTACTCAACATGGACATCCAGTGGCATATCACAGTGAAACACTTTCAGACACAGTCCGGAAGTACCCCACTTATGATAAAGAGATGTATTCCATTGTACAGGCCTGCCGACAATGGAAGCATTACATTTTGGGGAAGGAAACGGTCATCCACACAGACCACCGACCTCTGCAGTTCATACAGACCCAAGGGAAATTGCAGAATGATCGCCATCAGAAGTGGTCTACATACCTGCAACAGTTTCACTTGAATATCAAGTATAAAAAGGGCAGCACCAATAATGTTGCAGATTGCCTCAGTCGACCACCGATCATGGCGTTAACCACCGTGCTCAACTCTTGCGGGCACGAGACTTCTGATTGGCCACTTCTCTACAAAAGCGACCCAGAATTCGGCCACACATACCAGACACTCTTGGAGGGTCGGCAGTGTTGCAGATTTTCACCTCCAGGATGCCCTATTATGCCACCTCGGTCACCTTTGTGTTCCTTCAAGCGAGCGTGCCAAGATGATTTGGGAAGCACACTACAGTCGGGCTGCTGGGCATTTCGGGGTCGAGAAAACAGTGGCAGTACTGCAAAATTATTTCTATTGGCCGAATCTTCGACAGGATGTTGGGAAGTACATCCGATCATGTACTGCCTGTGCCATTGCCAAACCGACCATTAAGAAGCACGGCCTCTATACCCCGTTGCCTACCCCTAGTCGACCTTGGGAATCCATCTCCATGGATTACATGTCAGGCCTTCCTTCCACTAAGCATGGAAATGACTGTGTTTTTGTGGTCGTCGACAGGTTCTCGAAGATGGCCATTATGATGGCCTGCAAGAAGAATATCACAGCAGAAGCCACTGCTAAACTCTTCTTTGAACGAGTGTGGGTGCACTTTGGGATCCCACAGTCTATCATCTCAGATCGGGACAGTCGGTTTCTCAGCACATTTTGGTCCAGTCTCTGGTCAATGCTGGACACCAAACTCACGAAGTCCACAGCCTTCCATCCTCAAACTGATGGCCAGACAGAGGTTGTCAATAGGATGATTGTGCACATTCTGCGCATGTATAACTCAAAGCATCCACGCACATGGGACGAGAGCCTCCCCTATGTTCAGCACAGCTACAACCGAGCTCTTCACAGCTCCACTGGCCATAGCCCTTTTCAGGTGGGTTTGGGATTCCAGCCACTATGCCCCATTGATGTGGCCATGCCACTTGCAGCTACTCACATGAATTCAGCTCATGTCCAGTCCGAAACAGATAAGGCCACCAGCTTCATTGAGCGCATCCAACATATTCGCCAGCAGGTCCATGACATTCTTGAGAAATCAAATGCCAAGTACAAGCAGCGACATGATCAACATCGGGTGCCACACAAGTTTCAGGTGGGCGACAAAGTCTGGTTGCATTTGCAAAAGGAACGCCTTACTGGAGCCTATCGGAAATTGAGACCACTCCGATATGGTCCTTACACCATTACTAAGGCTATGGGAGACAATGCATTTGAGCTCAGCATTCCCCCATTCCTTGGCCTGCACCCAGTGTTCAATGTGGACCGCCTTCGGCCATATTTTCCACCATTGCTAGACACATCCGACATTGCAGAACAGCTCAAACCCACAGAATTAAATCCAGATTGCATGGAACAAGCTGCAACTGATCAGATCATGGACACACAGATCAAGAACACTCGCCAACAGAATATCCAACTGTATCGAGTTGTCAAAGCAGGCCAACTCCTTCAGCAGGGCAAGTGGCTCACCAGGGAACAAGTTCAGCAAAAGTTTCCTCATCTCATGGAGGAGCTCAACGCAATGGGGACCATTGCTTCCTAAGGGGGGAGGAATGATCCAGGTGGATATTGGTGGCCACCTGCCAAGTCCACCTGGACCCCCACCATTGTCTTTCTCAGCATTTTCAGTTTCCTTAATTGTAGCACAACTTACTATTTTTAGCAGTTTTTCGGGTCCTGAACTTCCGGAGCCGTTTTGAGGCCCTAAACGACGTTTTTTGGGGAATCCAGGGGCAACATGGGTCCATGGAATGGACCGATGTTGCCCGTTCCAACAATGGTAGTGCTCGGATAGATCTTTCTAACGAGCTATTGTACGCGTCAAACGGAGATCATATGCCAAAGTTACGACCCCGGGAAGTTGATGTACCAATTTACCCCAAACGGGGCCCACAGTTTGGCGTTTCATCTCCTAGGGTTAGGTTTTGGAATGTTAAGGGTTTTCCATTGTTTCTCAACAATAAATAGGCCTTCGAGCCTCATTGTAACACAGTTCAGAGGCATGTAGCCATCACATCTCTTCTCAGAGATAAGCTACCATCGCCCTAGCTGGTTTATTTCCATTTCTGGTTGTAAGCATATTTCAGTATTTTCCATTAATGAAATGAAGTATTATTTCCGCTGCATCTTTGTGTATATGGTTATCTCTGTAATTTGTTGCGTTCCTGTTTAAATCCGGATCAGTGGTATCAGAGCGGTCTGCTTTTTCTCTTTTTTCTTTGCATGTCCCCAACAAGGTCGGGATATAAGGAGTTAGGGCTTGAACTGGTTGAACCTTTGCAAGACCAGCCTCGCAAATCCCGACGGCCTCCCATGGCGGACGAGAAGAAAGACGAGGGGGCAGGAGATCCCATCAAAATCTTGCTCGAAGAAGCCCTCGAGCGACAACGGAACGCGATGATGGACAGCTTTGCCCAGATCCTTCAGCGGCTACCCAGAAGCGGCGCATCGGCTTCCAGCAGCTACTCTGGAAACGCCACACCCTTTAAGGTACAAGTTAATTTTGAAATCCCCATATTCGAGGGTCAGATAGACGCAGATGCCGTAGATAAATGGTTAAATCTGCTAGAGGGTTATTTTTCTGTTCATGAATTTTCGAGTCGGGAAAAGATTGTTTTTGCTCTTCTCAAAGCAGCCCCCCACGTCAAGGACTGGTGGGAAACCTACTGCGAGCAGAAGGATGAAAGTACTGGCTCACTATTTTCAGCCGCACCCACCTGGGATTCGTTCCGGGATGCCATCAAGGAGCAGTACTACCCTGTCGGAAGCTATGAGGATGAATACATAAAGTGGACCACGCTGCGGCAGGGAAGGGACCAAGACGTGCCGGAGTTCACCAATCTTTTCCATACCCTTCGCACAAAGTTGGGTATCAAGGATTCGGAGCAACATTTGATACTCAAATACCGTGGCTGCCTGCACAAGTACATCCAGGAAGAAATACAATTCCTAAACATCCCCTCGCTCGGCGCAGCATACCGATATGCCGTCAAGGTCGAGCAGAAGTTTAAACAAAAGAAGCGAGACTTTGGATCTGCGAATCCAAAGCAGGGGAAAGGTGCCCCTAAACCACAGAACAAAGGACAAAGCCAAGGCGGGACAGCCCAAGACAACCAGCCGAAGCTGCAAGCAAAGAACAGCGCCGCGAAGCCGAGAAAGGACACTGGAAAATGGTGCGAGTTCCATAAGAGCTCCACTCACAACACAAGTGAGTGTCGGGCCAAGCAGTCACTGGTGGCTGAGCTAAAGGTTTCAGAATCAGATGCATGTTCCGACTCTGAGTCAGAACCCGATAAGGGGTATGAAAAAGGGAAGCAGATCATTGATGCGGATCCCAGCGCCACTGTTGCTACCGCAAAGATCCAGAAAAATGAACCCGAAGATCCAGAGGAGGAGGAGCGTCTCTTCCACTCCCAGATGTGGGTAAAGGGCTCCCCGATACAGTTCATTGTTGATAGCGGGAGTCAAAAGAACCTCATTTAGGTCGTGAAGCGGTTGGGCTTACCGACCACAGCACATCCACAACCATACACCATTGGGTGGCTTCACCAAGGACGAGATCTTCGCGTGAGCCAGCAGTGTCGCCTTCCATACAACATCAAGCCCTTCACGGATGAGGTATTGTGTGACATTGCTCCCCTTGAAGTTTGTGATGTATTACTAGGACAACCATACTTGTGGAAGCGACATGCTGTGTATGAATCAAGGCCCCGTGCTGTTATTATTACATTGGGAAATAAGTTGTTCAGGATACCAGAGGTAGCACCACCTGCCGCCATCTCTTTGATTACTGCAAAACAATGCAGTAAGATCATTTCCAAAACCAGGAAATTTGTTTTCCTGATGATACGCCCTCAAGGAAAGAAGAAGACAGTGGCCGCGGCCTCCAAACGGGGTCCCTCTGCACGACAACTACAGATGGACAAGATTGTGGAGGAGTACGAGGACATCTTCACCTCCCCGGCAGGGGTTCCTCTGCACTGTCAAGTCAAGCACTCCATCGATCTGACCCCAGGTGCGCCGCTACCCAATGGACCAATTTATCGGCGCTCCGTTCTGGAGAACAATGAAATCAAGAGGCAGATTCAGGAGCTCCTGCAGAAAGGTCACATCCGTCCGAGTTCATCGCCCTGTGGGAGCCCGATCGTGTTGGTACAGAAGAAGGATGGGACGTGGAGACTCTGTATTGACTATCGGGCGCTGAACAAGATCACTGTCCGTAATAGGTACCCGATCCCGCGGATTGATGACCTCCTAGACCAACTAAAGGGGGCGAAATATTTCAGCAAGATCGATCTGAAGTCAGGATATCACCAGGTACCAATCGAACCCTCAGATGTGTGGAAGACTGCCTTCAAATCCAAGGAGGGCCTCTTCGAATGGTTGGTCATGCCTTTCGGATTGACGAATGCTCCTGCAACCTTTATGAGGCTAATGGATGACATCTTGCGGCCATTCACCAACTCCTTTGTAGTAGTATACTTGGATGACATTCTGATCTTCAGCCAGAGTTGGGAAGAGCACCTCCACCACATCCGACAGGTTCTCCAAACACTGCGGCAACACAAGCTATGTGCCAATTTGGAGAAATGCACTTTTGGCATGACCCAGGTTCAGTATCTGGGATACATCATTGATGAACAGGGGGTGCATGTCGATCCAGCCAAGATCCAAGTCATTCGGGATTGGCCCTCTCCAACCACTCTAACAGAGCTCCGCAGCTTTCTAGGTCTTGCCAACTTCTACCGCAGGTTTGTGTTGGGGTTTTCTCATATTTCTTGGCCCTTGAGTCAAGTCACCAAGGGCGGGGCGAAAGCAAAATTCTTTTGGTCTGAATCTCAACAGAAGGCATTCAGGGAGTTGAAGGATCGCCTCTGCACGGCACCAGTGCTCGCGTTACCAGATTTACAACAACCATTTGAGGTCGAGACAGATGCCTCTGACTATGCTATTGGGGCAGTCCTTACTCAACATGGACATCCAGTGGCATATCACAGTGAAACACTTTCAGACACAGTCCGGAAGTACCCCACTTATGATAAAGAGATGTATTCCATTGTACAGGCCTGCCGACAATGGAAGCATTACATTTTGGGGAAGGAAACGGTCATCCACACAGACCACCGACCTCTGCAGTTCATACAGACCCAAGGGAAATTGCAGAATGATCGCCATCAGAAGTGGTCTACATACCTGCAACAGTTTCACTTGAATATCAAGTATAAAAAGGGCAGCACCAATAATGTTGCAGATTGCCTCAGTCGACCACCGATCATGGCGCTAACCACCGTGCTCAACTCTTGCGGGCACGAGACTTCTGATTGGCCACTTCTCTACAAAAGCGACCCAGAATTCGGCCACACATACCAGACACTCTTGGAGGGTCGGCATGTTGCAGATTTTCACCTCCAGGATGCCCTATTATGCCACCTCGGTCACCTTTGTGTTCCTTCAAGCGAGCGTGCCAAGATGATTTGGGAAGCACACTACAGTCGGGCTGCTGGGCATTTCGGGGTCGAGAAAACAGTGGCAGTACTGCAAAATTATTTCTATTGGCCGAATCTTCGACAGGATGTTGGGAAGTACATCCGATCATGTACTGCCTGTGCCATTGCCAAACCGACCATTAAGAAGCAAGGCCTCTATACCCCGTTGCCTACCCCTAGTCGACCTTGGGAATCCATCTCCATGGATTACATGTCAGGCCTTCCTTCCACTAAGCATGGAAATGACTGTGTTTTTGTGGTCGTCGACAGGTTCTCGAAGATGGCCATTATGATGGCCTGCAAGAAGAATATCACAGCAGAAGCCACTGCTAAACTCTTCTTTGAACGAGTGTGGGTGCACTTTGGGATCCCACAGTCTATCATCTCAGATCGGGACAGTCGGTTTCTCAGCACATTTTGGTCCAGTCTCTGGTCAATGCTGGACACCAAACTCACGAAGTCCACAGCCTTCCATCCTCAAACTGATGGCCAGACAGAGGTTGTCAATAGGATGATTGTGCACATTCTGCGCATGTATAACTCAAAGCATCCACGCACATGGGACGAGAGCCTCCCCTATGTTCAGCACAGCTACAACCGAGCTCTTCACAGCTCCACTGGCCATAGCCCTTTTCAGGTGGGTTTGGGATTCCAGCCACTATGCCCCATTGATGTGGCCATGCCACTTGCAGCTACTCACATGAATTCAGCTCATGTCCAGTCCGAAACAGATAAGGCCACCAGCTTCATTGAGCGCATCCAACATATTCGCCAGCAGGTCCATGACATTCTTGAGAAATCAAATGCCAAGTACAAGCAGCGACATGATCAACATCGGGTGCCACACAAGTTTCAGGTGGGCGACAAAGTCTGGTTGCATTTGCAAAAGGAACGCCTTACTGGAGCCTATCGGAAATTGAGACCACTCCGATATGGTCCTTACACCATTACTAAGGCTATGGGAGACAATGCATTTGAGCTCAGCATTCCCCCATTCCTTGGCCTGCACCCAGTGTTCAATGTGGACCGCCTTCGGCCATACTTTCCACCATTGCTAGACACATCCGACATTGCAGAACAGCTCAAACCCACAGAATTAAATCCAGATTGCATGGAACAAGCTGCAACTGATCGGATCATGGACACACAGATCAAGAACACTCGCCAACAGAATATCCAACTGTATCGAGTTGTCAAAGCAGGCCAACTCCTTCAGCAGGGCAAGTGGCTCACCAGGGAACAAGTTCAGCAAAAGTTTCCTCATCTCATGGAGGAGCTCAACGCAATGGGGACCATTGCTTCCTAAGGGGGGAGGAATGATCCAGGTGGATATTGGTGGCCACCTGCCAAGTCCACCTGGACCCCCACCATTGTCTTTCTCAGCATTTTCAGTTTCCTTAATTGTAGCACAACTTACTATTTTTAGCAGTTTTTCGGGTCCTGAACTTCCGGAGCCGTTTTGAGGCCCTAAACGACGTTTTTTGGGGAATCCAGGGGCAACATGGGTCCATGGAATGGACCGATGTTGCCCGTTCCAACAATGGTAGTACTCGGATAGATCTTTCTAACGAGCTATTGTACGCGTCAAACGGAGATCATATGCCAAAGTTACGACCCCGGGAAGTTGATGTACCAATTTACCCCAAACGGGGCCCACAGTTTGGCGTTTCATCTCCTAGGGTTAGGTTTTGGAATGTTAAGGGTTTTCCATTGTTTCTCAACAATAAATAGGCCTTCGAGCCTCATTGTAACACAGTTCAGAGGCATGTAGCCATCACATCTCTTCTCAGAGATAAGCTACCATCGCCCTAGCTGGTTTATTTCCATTTCTGGTTGTAAGCATATTTCAGTATTTTCCATTAATGAAATGAAGTATTATTTCCGCTGCATCTTTGTGTATATGGTTATCTCTGTAATTTGTTGCGTTCCTGTTTAAATCCGGATCAGTGGTATCAGAGCGGTCTGCTTTTTCTATGTTTTTCTTTGCATGTCCCCAACAAGGTTGGGATATAAGGAGTTAGGGCTTGAACTGGTTGAACCTTTGCAAGACCAACCTTGCAAATCCCGACGGCCTCCCATGGCGGACGAGAAGAAAGATGAGGGGGCAGGAGATCCCATCAAAATCTTGCTCGAAGAAGCCCTCGAGCGACAACGGAACGCGATGATGGACAACTTTGCCAAGATCCTTCAGCGGCTACCCAGAAGCGACGCATCGGCTTCCAGCAGCTACTCTGGAAACGCCACACCCTTTAAGGTACAAGTTAATTTTGAAATCCCCATATTCGAGGGTCAGATAGACGCAGATGCCGTAGATAAATAATTAAATCTGCTAGAGGGTTATTTTTCTGTTCATGAATTTTCGAGTCGGGAAAAGATTGTTTTTTCTCTCCTCAAAGCAGCCCCCCACGTCAAGGACTGGTGGGAAACCTACTGCGAGCAGAAGGATGAAAGTACTGGCTCACTATTTTCAGCCGCACCCACCTGGGATTCGTTCCGGGATGCCATCAAGGAGCAGTACTACCCTGTTGGAAGCTATGAGGATGAATACATAAAGTGGACCACGCTGCGGCAGGGAAGGGACCAAGACGTGCCGGAGTTCACCAATCTTTTCCATACCCTTCGCACAAAGTTGGGTATCAAGGATTCGGAGCAACATTTGATACTCAAATACCGTGGCTGCCTGCACAAGTACATCCAGGAAGAAATACAATTCCTAAACATCCCTCGCTCGGCGCAGCATACCGATATGCCGTCAAGGTCGAGCAGAAGTTTAAACAAAAGAAGCGAGACTTTGGATCTGCGAATCCAAAGCAGGGGAAAGGTGCCCCTAAACCACAGAACAAAGGACAAAGCCAAGGCGGGACAGCCCAAGACAACCAGCCGAAGCTGCAAGCAAAGAACAGTGCCGCGAAGCCGAGAAAGGACACTGGAAAATGGTGCGAGTTCCATAAGAGCTCCACTCACAACACAAGTGAGTGTCGGCCAAGCAGTCACTGGTGGCTGAGCTAAAGGTTTCAGAATCAGATGCATGTTCCGACTCTGAGTCAGAACCCGATAAGGGGTATGAAAAAGGGAAGCAGATCATTGATGCGGATCCCAGCGCCACTGTTGCCACCGCAAAGATCCAGAAAAATGAACCCGAAGATCCAGAGGAGGAGGAGCGTCTCTTCCACTCTCAGATGTGGGTAAAGGGCTCCCCGATACAGTTCATTGTTGATAGCGGGAGTCAAAAGAACCTCATTTCGGCAGAGGTCGTGAAGCGGTTGGGCTTACCGACCACAGCACATCCACAACCATACACCATTGGGTGGCTTCACCAAGGACGAGATCTTCGCGTGAGCCAGCAGTGTCGCCTTCCATACAACATCAAGCCCTTCACGGATGAGGTATTGTGTGACATTGCTCCCCTTGAAGTTTGTGATGTATTACTAGGACAACCATACTTGTGGAAGCGACATGCTGTGTATGAATCAATGCCCCGTGCTGTTATTATTACATTGGGAAATAAGTTGTTCAGGATACCAGAGGTAGCACCACCTGCCACCATCTCTTTGATTACTGCAAAACAATGTAGTAAGATCATTTCCAAAACCAGGAAATTTGTTTTCCTGATGATACGCCCTCAAGGAAAGAAGAAGACAGTGGCCGTGGCCTCCAGACGGGGTCCCTCTGCACGACAACTACAGATGGACAAGATTGTGGAGGAGTACGAGGACATCTTCACCTCCCCGGCAGGGGTTCCTCTGCACTGTCAAGTCAAGCACTCCATCGATCTGACCCCAGGTGCGCCGCTACCCAATGGACCAATTTATCGGCGCTCCGTTCTGGAGAACAATGAAATCAAGAGGCAGATTCAGGAGCTCCTGCAGAAAGGTCACATCCGTCCGAGTTCATCACCCTGTGGGAGCCCGATCGTGTTGGTACAGAAGAAGGATGGGACGTGGAGACTCTGTATTGACTATCGGGCGCTGAACAAGATCACTGTCCGTAATAGGTACCCGATCCCGCGGATTGATGACCTCCTAGACCAACTAAAGGGGGCGAAATATTTCAGCAAGATCGATCTGAAGTCAGGATATCACCAGGTACCAATCGAACCCTCTGATGTGTGGAAGACTGCCTTCAAATCCAAGGAGGGCCTCTTCGAATGGTTGGTCATGCCTTTCGGATTGACGAATGCTCCTGCAACCTTTATGAGGCTAATGGATGACATCTTGCGGCCATTCACCAACTCCTTTGTAGTAGTATACTTGGATGACATTCTGATCTTCAGCCAAAGTTGGGAAGAGCACCTCCACCACATCCGACAGGTTCTCCAAACACTGCGGCAACACAAGCTGTGTGCCAATTTGGAGAAATGCACTTTTGGCATGACCCAAGTTCAGTATATGGGATACATCATTGATGAACAGGGGGTACATGTCGATCCAGTCAAGATCCAAGTCATTCGGGATTGGCCCTCTCCAACCACTCTAACAGAGCTCCGCAGCTTTCTAGGTCTTGCCAACTTCTACCGCAGGTTTGTGTTGGGGTTTTCTCATATTTCTTGGCCCTTGAGTCAGGTCACCAAGGGAGGGGCGAAAGCAAAATTCGTTTGGTCTGAATCTCAACAGAAGGCATTCATGGAGTTGAAGGATCGCCTCTGCACGGCACCAGTGCTCGCGTTACCAGATTTACAACAACCATTTGAGGTCGAGACAGATGCCTTTGACTATGCTATTGGGGCAGTTCTTACTCAACATGGACATCCAGTGGCATATCACAGTGAAACACTTTCAGACACAGTCCGGAAGTACCCCACTTATGATAAAGAGATGTATTCCATTGTACAGGCCTGCCGACAATGGAAGCATTACATTTTGGGGAAGGAAACGGTCATCCACACAGACCACCGACCCCTGCAGTTCATACAGACCCAAGGGAAATTGCAGAATGATCGCCATCAGAAGTGGTCTACATACCTGCAACAGTTCTACTTGAATATCAAGTATAAGAAGGGCAGCACCAATAATGTTGCAGATTGCCTCAGTCGACCACCGATCATGGCATTAACCACCGTGCTCAACTCTTGCGGGCACGAGACTTCTGATTGGCCACTTCTCTACAAAAGCGACCCAGAATTCGGCCACACATACCAGACACTCTTGGAGGGTCGGCGTGTTGCAGATTTTCACCTCCAGGATGCCCTATTATGCCACCTCGGTCACCTTTGTGTTCCTTCAAGCGAGCGTGCCAAGATGATTTGGGAAGCACACTACAGTCGGGCTGCTGGGCATTTCGGGGTCGAGAAAACAGTGGCAGTACTGCAAAATTATTTCTATTGGCCGAATCTTCGACAGGATGTTGGGAAGTACATCAGATCATGTACTGCCTGTGCCATTGCCAAACCGACCATTAAGAAGCACGGCCTCTATACCCCGTTGCCTACCCCTAGTCAACCTTGGGAATCCATCTCCATGGATTACATGTCAGGCCTTCCTTCCACTAAGCATGGAAATGACTGTGTTTTTGTGGTCGTCGACAGGTTCTCGAAGATGGCCATTATGGTGGCCTGCAAGAAGAATATCACAGCAGAAGCCACTGCTAAACTCTTCTTTGAACGAGTGTGGGTGCACTTTGGGATCCCACAGTCTATCATCTCAGATCGGGACAGTCGGTTTCTCAGCACATTTTGGTCCAGTCTCTAGTCAATGCTGGACACCAAACTCAAGAAGTCCACAGCCTTCCATCCTCAAACTGATGGCCAGACAGAGGTTGTCAATAGGATGATTTTGCACATTCTGCGCATGTATAACTCAAAGCATCCACGCACATGGGACGAGAGCCTCCCCTATGTTCAGCACAGCTACAACCGAGCTCTTCACAGCTCCACTGGCCATAGCCCTTTTCAAGTGGGTTTGGGATTCCAGCCACTATGCCCCATTGATGTGGCCATGCCACTTGCAGTTACTCACATGAATTCAGCTCATGTCCAGTCCGAAATAGATAAGGCCACCAGCTTCATTGAGCGCATCCAACATATTCGCCAGCGGGTCCATGACATTCTTGAGAAATCAAATGCCAAGTACAAGCAGCGACATGATCAACATCGGGTGCCACACAAGTTTCAAGTGGGCGACAAAGTCTGGTTGCATTTGCAAAAGGAACGCCTTACTGGAGCCTATCGGAAATTGAGACCACTCCAATATGGTCCTTACACCATTACTAAGGCTATGGGAGACAATGCATTTGAGCTCAGCATTCCCCCATTCCTTGGCCTACACCCAGTGTTCAATTTGGACCGCCTTCGGCCATATTGTTCACCATTGCTAGACACATCTGACATTGCAGAACAGCTCAAACCCACAGAATTAAATCCAGATTGCATGGAACAAGCTGCAACTGATCGGATCATGGACACACAGATCAAGAACACTCGCCAACAGAATATCCAACTGTATCGAGTTGTCAAAGCAGGCCAACTCCTTCAGCAGGGCAAGTGGCTCACCAGGGAACAGGTTCAGCAAAAGTTTCCTCATCTCATGGAGGAGCTCAACGCAATGGGGACCATTGCTTCCTAAGGGGGGAGGAATGATCCAGGTGGATATTGGTGGCCACCTGCCAAGTCCACCTAGACCCCCACCATTATCTTTCTCAGCATTTTCAGTTTCCTTAATTTTAGCACAACTTACTATTTTTAGCAGTTTTTCGGGTCCTGAACTTCCGGAGCCGTTTTGAGGCCCTAAACGACGTTTTTTGGTGAATCCGGGGGAAACATGGGTCCATGGAATGGACCGATGTTGCCCGTTCCAACAATGGTAGTACTCGGATAGATATTTCTAACGAGCTATTTTATGCATCAAACGGAGATCATATGCCAAAGTTACGACCCCGAGAAGTTGATGTACCAATTTACCCCAAACGGGGCCCACAGTTTGGTGTTTCATCTCCTAGGGTTAGGTTTTGGAATGTTAAGGGTTTTCCATTGTTTCTCAACAATAAATAGGCCTTCGAGCCTCATTGTAACACAGTTCAGAGGCATGTAGCCATCACATCTCTTCTTAGAGATAAGCTACCATCGCCCTAGCTGGTTTATTTCCATTTCTGGTTGTAAGCTTATTTCAGTATTTTCCATTAATGAAATGAAGTATTATTTCCGCTGCATCTTTGTGTATATGGTTATCTCTGTAATTTGTTGCGTTCCTGTTTAAATCCGGATCATAATAGGATAAGGGATCTTATGGAGAGATTCTGCCTTTGATTAGGAAGACACTTTAGTCATCTTCATTCATGCCATCAACCTGTATATAATGTTATCATGCATAAACAGATAAAGTCAGACTATATCACATATTTATCATGGTTATATCATGTTATCATCATCTACTTCATGATGACATCAATATTTCATCAAGGGTTAGTGTCAAATAGCTAAAAGGAGCATACTTCAAGAATCATGATCACAAGCATTAATTCTTTGTCACATAACTCAATCCATAAGGAATTCAGTTTTACCATATACATCAAAACATAACCATGGCCAACAAAATATCCTAGGTATCAATCTCATTGTTATACTTATATCATCATGGTTTCCATGATTTTCAAAAACTAGTGTTAAGTTACCATTTACTAAAAGCAAGGTGCTAACCTTCTTTATGGGATAAAGATATCCAAAATGATAGATGTTAGCCAAACATCAAGGATACCACTATATCAAAGATCAACATTAAGTAGCCTCATAGAATCAAGAAGTTCATTATGTATAGAAGTAAGATACTTTCTCAATACCAAGTGTACCATTTCATCATAAGAACCATGAATCCAAATCACTTTCATATGCATGCATGAACCATTTGAGAAGGAGACATTCTCATAATACATTTGGGCTTGCTAATATAACAATGGAACAATATACCATGCATACCTTGTAGTATTCAAATACATGTGCACATTTTCATTTGACATAGGCAACTTGTAGCACTTAGTCATCTTTTTCATCAGGTGCCTTTTTACCTTTTCCAACTCTATATTTTCTTCCCTGCATCTCAAATGATCCTCAAGAAGGATCCTCTTATTACATCTCATCAAGGAGGCTAGAAACATCCAAATACTCAAATATACATGCAGGGAGTATAAGTATTGATCAAAACAATAATCAGATCTATAATCCTAAACAAAAGTAAATACATAAAGGAGCATTAAAAGTCAAGAAATATTTATCTTCAATGAGAGGTGATCTGTTCCCAACCTTCAAGAGCCATAATTATCCAATTTCTACATAACAATGTTGCCTCCAATAAACTTTATCAACCACCAAGCCTACTAGAGACTATCCCATCTAGGGCTTCATCAAATCTATCACAAGTGCTTGACCATCTTTACTTTGACCATGCCAGGGTTTCTAGATTTCATATCTCAAATATTTACCATAAACCGGGGTTTCTCTCAAACCCTAGCCTCATAATATCCATCAAACCCTAATACACAAATTTCCTAAGGTTTTCTTCACACCCTAGAATTATTTTAGGTCTCCTCCTTCTTCTCTTGCTTCCATCATAGGTGTCTCCATGGGGGTGATCTCTATGACTTTTCTTCAGCCCATCTCTAATACCATGTTAATTTTTCTAAGGGCTATATTGTTATTTGCTTAGATAATTGCATTTATTCTTTAACACATTAAGTTCACCTCATAACATCATAACATTATTCAAATTTACATCATTATTTAGTAGCATATGCAACTATGTAGAAAGAACAATATCATCATCATCAATGCAACGGAACATAAAGGAACAATAGAAGAAAAAGCATTCACAATAGAGACACCAGGGTTGGTCGGAGACTAGGGAAAAACCCACTATGGGGAAAACCCTTGAAAATTCTTCTTCTTAGATTGTCATCAAATGATTTAGCAAAAGAGAGTAAAATTATCCATATCTTCATCTATGCAACTAACCAACAAAACAACTACAACATCCATGAAATGAACCCAACAAAGCTTATACCCAAAAATCTGATTCTAAAGGCAGTAATGAATTATCATTGTTTCCAATCAATAGTCAAACCCTACAGTCACTGAGCGAAATCTTTAGAAGGCTGAGGTTTCACGTTTTAGACCCTAATAGCATGGAGGAGGAGATATGCGAGCAACTGTCACTGTGTGGTCGCTCTTTGAAGCACTGTAAGAGAGTGATTATGGTCGGATCTACCCAAATCTATCTTTGAGCTTTGGTCACACCCTTCAAGATGTTATGTGAGTGACTTTGGCTTCCTAGTCACACTCTGAAACACTGTGAGTAAGCAACCATAACTTAATGGTCGCTCTCTTGACTTTGGTCTGCGATCGACTGGGTCTGCAACCAGAAATATGAAACCCTAACTCCAAGTTGTGTGGATGGAGAGTTGGTCATGTTAATGGAAGGCTCTAGCCACATAGATGAGCTTATGTATGAGCAGCTATGGTCAGATCCATCATGTGTTGTGCTAGTGATTGTGGCCCAAAACCCTAGATCTAAAATGTGAGCTTCGGACCCTGCAATTTCACCTTAGAGTGAACATATCCTTCCACGAATGAGCCTCAGACCTATGCAAGCCAAAAACAAAGATAAAAGAGTGTCTCATGATTGTATCCAAATGAGGTAGAGGTCACTTGTACTTATATCCTTCTAGTAAGAGGGTCCACTTTGCTTTAGGGTCGACCTTATCAAATACATACATGTGGACTTTTGTTCATAAAATAAAATTCCCTTATCCGATTTGAGTGATCTTTAGGTCGATTTTGGTCCTCTCAAAAAGAGGAATTCAATGCAATCATTATATCCATCAAGTGAGTTGTCAAAAGTGGAATTTGATTGCAGTTGCATATTTTTAATATGTGTCATGGGTGCATGTATGCCAGGTTACGCATACGGGAATCTCAAGTGAACTCGTGGAACATAAGAAGAATGTTGGGAACAAGTGCAGGTGAAAGAGTGGGAGCATGTTGAGGAGTGTGGTTGAAGAAAAGAGGAGAGGAGAATCAGTTGGACACACCATGCATTTTGGACTCCTACGAGGTTGAGCAAGTGGAATGCAGTGTATTCTAGAGTCTTGTTAAGTAGAGGAAAAACTTTATCTATGCTTGACATACCTATAATCTAGTAGTGGAAAGCTATTAAATCATCCTCTGGATCCCTGTCAGAATAAGCAGAGACACTATAGCTATGACTTATAACATCTATCAGGTGGAGACACTATGCATTATAGAGCCTTATGAGGTGGAGTAGGTGGAACATAGTGTACTCTGGATTCCTGTGTGAATTGGTTGATTGGCATCGATGTGAATTCCCTTGATAAATTACCTTCTCAGACTTTGAATACAACTCTAGGGTGGTCAACTACAATAAATATTGAAATTTAACTAGCCTATGGTTGGGTGGAGAGTTGAAGTCCCTCCCTCAGTTCTAAGTCATTAAGCTATACAAATAAGTGTATCTACTTGTGTTTATGTTGCATTATGAATGTTGAATGATGTTTTTATGAGTTATAAAAATGATTGTATCAGTGTTTCTTATGGAGAAATGGTAATATTCCTAGTTGTCTTTAATGAGATGCATATGTGTTTCTTCTCATGGTTGAGAGGGATTTACAAATCCTTGTGACCGTTGATACTTTCTCGAACTATAAAGTTAATTATATGATTATATCTGGTTATTTGACATGAATAAATTGTTTTTTAACGTTTGTGGTTTCATTATATGATGTGCATGAATACCTTGAATAAATATTGCTTAAAGGTTGTTGAAGGTCTATGGTTAATATTGTGTATGAATGTTTTATAAACCCAGTAAGTTGTTGTGGCTTGTGTAATTTCATGGTTGTATACCATAACTACCAAGGATTCTTTGTGAATCTGGATTGATGAGTTGTTGTTTAAGTGTTGTGAATGGCTTGCTGGAGGTTTAACATGAAACTCTATTTCATATAATTTCTTATTGACTCCTTAATCATGGCTCAATGGAGGAGAGAATGTATTGCATGTATATATGTGTATCAAAGTCTTGAATCGATCCTGATGAACTCATTAGGTGAATAAATGGGATCCTATGTATCTATATTTACCATGAAGTCTCGATTATGTATTACCGAGTTCTACAAATGTTGGAGGCATGTCGACAATGTTAATTCCCTTATTGAGGCTACATTCGATACCTAGAATGATTGTGTTGGCGTGGAAGGTTAGATAATGTCACAGTAATGGGGTGAGTCTTACTCGAGACCGATAAAGACTTTGCAAAGCCATGAAAGTCTTTAAGACATCCAAATATGAGCCGCAAGGTGTTGAGATTGGATTTGGGTTAGTTGAGCCTTGATAATTTATAAAATAACTTGGAAAACATAAAGGAAATCATGGATTTCCTTAATTGTGGATTAATTGTTGTTTGGTTTCTTAATTGAAGGGTTTATCGAGTGGATTAAGAGTTAATTGGGGATTAGTGCTTAATATCACATCGTGCCCCATCGTGGGGTGGTAAGCTTGTTGAACAGACACTATAACCGAAAGCGTGTGAAAGATATTTTGTCGTCAATTAATGTAACACACACTCTCCATCTAACGCTTGGTCCCATTACGTGCTTCTCAAGTTTGTGCATAATGAAAATAATGAGGATAGATGTGCATTGATGTGGTGTGCAATGTGGCAGTGCCACGTATGCCACTTGGTTTGCCTTGTGGAAGGATGGTTAATGTGGCAATGGAGTAAAAAGGTGAATCTTTAAATGACCATAACTTTCAATCCAAGTATCAGATCAAGGATAAAATTTATATCACTGGAAACCTCTCGATGAGCCTGATCCAATAGTGGTATTAGAATTTGATTTTGAGAACTTTTGAAATTGAGGATTAATTGGTTAGTTCAGCCTAGATTATCCAAGGGGAGGGAGGGAGTGTGACTATGTTTACTATGGTTAAACATGGTTGACTTTGGTTGAGTATGATTGGGCATGGTTAACTATGGCTAATAATGTTTAATTATTTTTAACTAAAGTAGACTAGGGTTGACGATGTTACGCTTAATTGCAACAACCATCTGTGGCTCTACCACATTATGATATTCAATGTGGGTGTTTTACTTAGTGGTTATGATGCATCTGATGTTCATCAAGGGTTATATTACATTGAGTTTGGTTGATTATGGTTAGCCATGGTTGACTATTGTTTTCCATGGTTAAATATGGTTGACTACTATTGATTGTGTTTAATTTTGCTCAATTATGGTTGATTTTGTTTATGTTGGATTATGTATTTCATTTATAACATTAATTAAGTGTTATGTCATACTGGGTTTGGTTGATCATGTTTGGCCATGCCTCACCATGGTCAATATTCCTCAAGGTTTATGTTGGATTGCAACATTTGTTTGTGTTTATTACTCATTGTAACATTCATCTTGCTTAACTTGTGTAGAATTACAATGTTCCTCAATAAGTTATCATGTTACAACATTCATGAGGGGTCATGTCACATTTCAATATTCCTCAAGTGTTATGTTGGATTGCATTGTTCCTCAAAGGTTATTATTGTCATTGGTGCAATAACCCCCATTATATATAATGGCTAATAAATAATGGGTGTGGTCTTACCTAAATTTCTTGGGTTACATTTGATGATTTCTTATATTATTATTTCATAATCATAAGAAATGTTATGATTCTTTTATTTTCTTTGTATACATATATAGTTCAACTTTATGTAATTTTTAATTTTATTAATAAATTTATTTGAAATTATCATTTTAGGTTTTTGTATCACTAGGGGGCCATATTTATTGTTTATACAAAATACACTCAATACCCTATAATCTCAAAAAATCAATATTCCATAAATGTTTTGAAGTTATGTCATGAGATGACAAGTTTTCTAGTATTCAACCAGTTTTTAGAATCCGTCAATATTGGGTGCAAAACACCTAAGTCTTATTCTTTGTTTCCGATATAGAAAGAAAGAAATTATGTTTAACATCCACGAGGCTAAAGATAGCCTATGGGATAGATTTATTCTTCATCTTCTTGATGTATTCAGCCTTTTTTCTATGAAGCTTCAAAATAAATGCTGCCAGCTTCTCGACAAACCCCTCGCTAAATAGATTATCCCAAGAGCTAGCTACCATCATATCTACATAACTTTTCTTGTTGTCTTTAAAGGCCTCACATTCTAAAATGAAATGCTTTTTTATTTCCACTTTTCTAGAATAACAAAAAATGCATATTCTTTCCGCCCACACTTCCTTTGGCCTTTTTAAGTGCCCTGTTTCACAACGGAGTTGATGAGAATTAGTCCTTAACTAAGCAATAAGAATTTTTGCTCTCTAAGAGATATTGGCCTCTATGTATGCTTTTGGTTGATGACTATGAGTGGGATTAAACACTTCAATATAGTAATTTTTCTTTCTTCCTAGCTCCTTATCCCAAGTACACTTGTGGAACTTTTCCATAACAAAATCTTTAATCTCTTTGTTGTTTATGGGAAACACATTCAAGGCAATACCCCACTTACTAAACCATTTGTTATTTTGCTGCATCCAAGTTTTTTTTCTCTTGCACAATCTATCATTAAAGACAACCTTAGGCCATCTACCCTCTTCCATTTGCTCAATTTTTTTAAGTACCTTATGACTTGCACCATAGCAATTGCTTCAATAGGAACAGTCCCTGTTTCACTTAACAAGATATCATAAGGAACTGCACTTTTAATCTTAAATTTGTGTGTAATCAAACGCTTCTAAATTTTCTCAATTTATCTCCACTACATGTCGGATGTATTGCTGGCCCATAGTTCACAACCATAGAGAATCACCGAAATCACTAGAAGCCCAAAAAGAGTTTGAGTGGTTTTCCTGTCCCATAACTTTGCCTCTCTACACCTATTTTGAAAAGCATAAAATGCTTTCCAAACCCCCAAAGTTATTTTCTTTCTACAACCATTCTAGCTTAGATTTTTGTTGAAGTCAATTCCGAGGTATTTGTAATCTGCAACTTCATCCAGAATGTTGCCTTCAAAGTAGAACTTATGCTAGTTATGTTTTTTTTTCTTAGAGAAGACCACTACTTTCGTTTTGTTGATATTGACTTTCATCCCCAGACTTCTACAAAAATGCTCAAGGGATAGTAAGTGCTCTTGCAAACCAAGAGCTGATTTAGCAATCAGAATAAGGTCATATGCATACAAAAGAAGCCTTATAACAAACTTTACCAAATAGATACCATCACCCGCTTGCGAATTTAACCACTCCTCAAGCTTGTTGATATATAAACAAAAAAGGGTAGGAGACAGTGGGAAACCTTGCTTGACCCCGATATCGCTTCTAAAACTTTGAGAAATTCCTGCTGAAGTTCTAATTTTTACTTCCACCTCTTCATAAATCCTATGCAAAGCTGCTCTCAAATGTTTAGTAACCCCAAGTTCCTCCATTCTGTGCCAAAGCTTATCCCTAGTGTTAGAGTTGGTCTTGTCAGTCCTCCGTCGGAGATCAAAACTCTTTCTGCATTTCATTTTTAGGTGTCTCTCTCCATTCACTCAATTGCATTCCGCTAGGGGCATGCCATAATCTGACAGAAGGGTCTTGTCAGTCATTACCCCTCATGCTTTGTACCTACTGGCTCAGGTCTATTCATCAAAGTTCATTAAATGACAGTCAATATTTGGTCTTTTGATGGGAAAAAAATCATGTCAGTCATAGGTCTAGGGTTTCATAAGTCGTGTTTTCAAAGTACCCAATAATGCCAGCAGGCCAGAGGGAGGTTCAACAAGTTTCATCTCCAGATTTTCATCATCCATAATGCTCAAGGGTGATTCCTCTTCAAAACTCTGTTTTGAAGAGGAAATCGTCAAATTAATGTTTATGATAAATATGTAAAGTTCTCCACCATGAAGTACTTCAAAAGTAGATTCTGATCATCCTTTGCCAAATTCCATGTCAGCTACCCCTGCAAAAAATTGCCAAAAATTTCATCATTTTAGTCAAAAATCCAAAAAGGAAATGTGAAATACAGAGTTGCATTAAATTGTGGAAAAAGTGCCAAAACAAAACATTGCAAAAGTGGGTTTTGAAGAAACAAAAATCAAAACCATGTCTCCATGTCTTTATACAGATTTTCTCATAAGGATCAAGGTCATTTTAAATGCCAAGGTCGGAGAGAAGCATTTCAAAGTGAATTGGGTGAACCAGCGCACATTTTGGGTAAAGTTGGAGGTGTCTTGACAGGCGTGGCGCATACAGTAGGTGGCGCGGCGCATTGGGTGCAATCCTCCAATGCAATTTTGAACGGTTGCAACACCGGTAGCGCGCGGTGCATAGAACAGGCGGCGCGGCGCATACAGTATAACGCCCAAAAAACGCCCGAAATTCCTCCAAATCACCATTGAATTGCTTGGACGTGCTAGGTAAGGTCGACATCTCGGTGGTTCATCCATTTTTGTGTGTTGTGTGATGGTGGTTTATGGTTCCAAATGTTTGAAACAAAATTTCCAAACCCCACCTCTAAAAATCCTTATGTCAATTGCTGTTAAGGGTTGCAAATTCATCATTTTGTTACCAAGGTTCCACTTCCATCCCATCTGTCCCTTTCTCCTTCATTCCCTTTTTCCTTATACCATATCCCTTTGAATGTCATTGTTCCCGATCCCCTAAAATTACTAAACCCTTATCCCCAATTCCCTTTTACCCATTACCCAATGTAAAACCCCAAACCCTACCCTATGCAAAGTTCCCGAACCCTCCTACATTGCCCTAAATAAAATCTATCCTAATACTCCTAATCCCTTCATATTTTCCCTCCCTAACGGTCCCTTGTTACATTGCTCCCTTGGTGACAGATTTCAACCATATTACAACAGCACTCCAACACAGTGTTTCGCGACCAGCATTCATTTCTCCAAGCAGTTTTCATAGCGTCAATTATGTCATCTGATCATTCATCCAACTATGAGGTGGAAACTCAAACTGACTCACCCACGGAAGAACATGCACCCCGGAGGCCTCATAAAAGTGGCAGACATGTTAGAGAAGAATCGACTACCCTCACAGAATTGCAGGCCTGCCCTCTTGCCGTCTCTTGTTTTCAGTTTCAGTCATGCTATGAGTTTTGTGAAAAGGTTGCAAATGTTCAATTTCACCATGAGTTGGCTCGCCTATTTGTTCTACATTTACATGGTGCTCAAGTTACTTTGGCCGGTGTTACTTTCACACTTACACCGAACTCTATCTCATTAGCTATTGGCATGCCTAATATTGGGGAGCCATGGAAGAAGAGACAAAAAGTTGATCGACAGCATTATGAGCCATATGTTAAACCTGGTTTCTTGAGGCAGCTTAAGAGGGTGTTTCCCTTCCGATATCTTAAAGATGAATATGCCCCTCTAATGAAGTTAATTATGAAGTATTTCAGTTGTGAAGGTCGTTTCTCCTAGTTATATGCTTATCACATCAGGTTGCTCATGCATTTCACCCGGGTACGCATGATGAACATCCCATATTTCATATGCCGAAACATAGACCGCCCTTGTGCAACACAAGACCCCTAAACAGCAGTTCAACAACATTTTTCATTTTGCTCTCATCAAGATTTTGGTGGTGCATCAGCTTGATTTACAGGGTATCACTTGGGATGATTTCATCTCTCGTGACTTCTTCCGAGCTTCACAGGGACCTTCAGAGACTAGATTTGAGACAGGTAGACCTTCTCATCAGCATGAAAGCCATGACCCACACACTGCTACTGTGCCGATTTTCATTACCTACCAGAAGGGCACCAGGCAGTTGTTTGCGGCAGCCAAGCGAGTGTTATCTCCACCCAGGGTGGAAGGGGCCTCGCTTCCGACATCAACACCACAGGTACAGGACAGAGGCAAGAGCCCAATGCAGGATGAGGGGCCATCAGGTGAACGAGAGACCGACTTCATTCTCCTTCATGATGATGATCCAGATACGGGTCCGCAAAGTGCGCAGCTTAAAGAGATCATCCAGGAGCAACAAACAGAGATCCAAGCCTTATCCCTTGACTTGGAGAGAGCTAAATGGAATATGAAATACCTGGAGTAGAGGAACAAACAACTTGAGGATCGGCAAGCTGAGATAGAGTTGCAACTGATCAAGGAAAACCGGCAACACATCATGGCGACACAAGGTAGACCTATGGAGCAAAGAGATGAGGACCGGGAGTATGTTTTAGAGAAAGTGAACATTCACTTGGAGAAGCTGTTGGAGAAGGCTAATAGGGAAAAAGCAATGCTGAGGTGCATGACTTACCATTACATGGCCTGAAACATGAGCTCCAAAGCGAGAATCAGGAGCCTAAAGGCGAAATTGAGGAAGGTGACAAAAAGACAAAAGAGGCAAAAAGAGCAAGAGCGGCTCCGAATCTTGGCCAAGGCCTCTTTGGCCCAGCATGACATGTGATGGAGAGGGTATATCCCAAATTTCAAGAAATTTGGAGCACATTTTGAAATTTTGAAATTTTTTGCACAAAAAATAGGGTTTTTCTCCCTGTGCACCACGCCACCTGGCGCGCGCTTTTGATAGGGAGCTCCAAATCACAAAAAGTTTATATTTTTGGATTTTTCATGAAAAATCATGACCGTTGGTGCATGGCCAAGAATTTTGGGCAAGTTTTGAGTCCTCAGGAGGTCAAAAACACCCAAAAAATGACCTCTTTGCCCCAATTTTGACACACAGGAAGCAGTCTTAGGAAATTGAAGTTTTGGAGGGGAAAATGGCATCCAAATCCAAAAATTCCACTTGTGCTGGAAATTATACAGGCAGGGATTTCCAACAAGCACACTTGGGCTCAATTTGGACTTCAGGAAGTGCCTCAAAACCATCTCCAAAGTGGTGCGACGCATACATCCTTTGGCGCTGTGCACAGAGACCCAAAGGCCAAATCACTTCCGCTCTACGAGAATTCGATTCGTTTCAGTGCGATTTTCTCCAAGTAACTTTGTCAAAGCCTGTTCAAACAATTTTTGGCTATGGTACTGTGGTTTGGAAGCGAAGACAGTTGAAAGTGAATATTGGTGCGTGGGTGAGTTAAACGAAAATTGAAGGTGGGCCCATTCATTAACAATATATGTTTTCTCTTCATTAAAGGCGCATCTTATTTAAAAGCCATGTTATTCAAATGATATTTGTTATTCAAACGGCCAAAAGGAAGTCGAACATTCACCCCAGAAGATCTACGCTACATTTTTGTTTTTTTTTTTTTTATTGGTCATCAGAGAAATTAAATGTAACACTGCTCCTGTTACTGATGGTTTGCTTTTCATTTCCATTTGTAATGATTAAACAATCCCCCAACTTTGGGTCGATCCACTTTCTCATGGAAAAGCTTATTTATTGTATTGAAAGACATTTGTAAAGGGTTGGGGTTTCCAGGAATAGCATGGAGAAAAACTCAGCACTTTCATTGTACAGTTTTGGCTTGGAAATTAATAGAATGATGCAGCTTTGATTCATGAGATCCTTGTGGTGTGAGTTTAGCAAATGTTTTTTCTTCCTATGTTTCATATGTATTTTGTTATGTTTACCATCCATTCATAATCATTTCTAGTTGAATGCTCTTAAGTAGAAGAGGTAGAATTCAGTTTATGCTCTGCCTAGTAAAGCATTCATATTTTGTATATCTTCTTCTGTCTGAAAAGGATTCATGTGTATGCCCTTTTTAGCTTTTCTCAACAGTATTTCCACTCCATTTTATTTAAATCTGATTGCTAAACCTCCCACCTATCTTGCCTCATGAAATATCCTGTGTCTTTGATTTAATTTCCCAGCTCATGCGGTCCTTTGGTCCCACACAGTCCAGAAAATTCAGTCATTCAAAAATCGCCTTTTTCCATATCTATTTACTAGCCTAAAATTAGTATTCAGTTTAAGTCATCTCAGACCATATTGTTTATTCCTCACTGAGCGTGACCTGAAGAGAGTCCTCTCCTGTTCTGGTAGGGCTAGCTACTAGACTAAGCGTGGTTTGTGGTTACCCTAAATTTTGCCTTCTTTCAGCCTAAGGCAGATTTAGGCCCTAACATAGTGGCGACTCCACTGGGGACGAAATTCTTTGTTTGTTAGTCTTATTTGTTACGTAAATGGTAGGCTTGACCTACAAACAGCCCAATACTTCTGATAATTCTAAGCTTCTGGATGATAAGTTTAGGATTTGATAGGCTGAGTAAGTTGTTCATGTCCTTTTGATTTTTTGAAAATAGCACGCTGGCTTCAAGAAGATATACCAGAGCTAATCTAGATCCAGATCCTCCTCATATCTACGAAAATCCCAATTTGATTCCAAGACTTCTTCGTCAAGAGAGCTCTATAACTCCTGTGTTCAAATCCCATTCATTTCTTGACATTTTTGAGTATCTTGAAGAGCTTGATTTTGATGAGCAGTTTGAAATATCATTGTTTGAGACCAAATCCGAAAGGGCTATTGACTCTACTGTCCCTAATCCGCAGTTTCTTGTAGACCTAGAAACTGAAAGGGCTAACCGGTCAATTGATGATTATATTGTGACACAGCTTCAAACTCCAATTGTTAATTCCATACAAGTTGCACACACTCCTCCAACACCTCCAAGACCAAACCCACCAAGAGTGATGGATGCTCGTTTTTCACCCCTTGTGCTACCTCAAGTTTTAGATGATATGCCCGCAGATTATCAAAGCAAAGTCCCTTTGTTTGATGGCACTCCTAACAGTATTACCGCTCAGCAACATGTGGACAAAATGCCAGATTTCTGTGACCTTCATGAAATCGATGCAGAAAATGTGACAATGAGACTCTTTGTACAAACATTGTGGGTGAAGTTAGGAAATGGTTCAGAGGTTTTCCGACTACACGTATCGCTACCTTGGCCGACCTACAAATACAATTTTTAGACCGTTAGGAAATGAAAAATAATCCTCTCCAAATTCTAGCTAAATATGAGAAAATCAACCGAAACGCTGGTGAGTCGGTCCAAGACTACTGCATAAGATTCAATTCTGTTTATAATGAAATTCCGATCATCTAAGGCCACCTGTGGGACTAGCCATGATGAAGTTTCCGAATGGTTTTGATGCTGACATGGCTTATCAACTAAGAGAGAGAGAGCCAGCCACAATGGAAGACATGCAAAAAATCGTGGTCAGCGTTGAAGAAAATCTGCTGACCAAGAGGGCTAGAGCAAAAGCAGAAAAGAAGGTCACAGTAAAAGAAGAGTCTTCCTCGATGGATCAATTACTCCGGAAGGTAGAGCAGATGCTTGAAAGGGTGAAACTTGACAAACCTGAGCCACAAGTTAGAAATCCTAACTTCCATGGCCAGCAGCAGCCACAATATAGAATAAGGTAGAGAGATCAGCGAGCCCAAGATCAAACAGCACAGCAGCCAATACAGCCACCTCTGCAGCAAAATTTTGTGCATGGACCAGAGTCTGATGAGGAAGGGAATGTAATAGGGGAAGAGAACCACTTCTTTACTCCTGATGATTTGCCTATTTACATTACTGAAGATGAGGAGTATGCAGAAAGTTCAGCTGCACACAAAGACGCAGATTTCATTCTAGCAAGTGACACAGTTTTGGAAGAAGAATCAGATGAGTATCAAAGAGGCTATATGAATGCTCTGTCCGCTCAGCAATGGAAATATTCACTTAGAAACAGAGATGTGTCGGTTAACCCAATTCAGAAGAGGAAGGAAGTTTCAGCATCAAAGAATGATTCATCAGTTGCACAAAAGAAAGGCCAAGAGGCACTTGATCCTGATAGCAGCAAATCACCATTAGCAGAAAAATAAAATCAGCAAATTGTATCGAGAGAAAAGGAAAAGAAAGAAGTCCCAGTCAAAGAGGTAGAAAGGACTTCCACTTTTAGTTTAGAGAATGAAATTTCTAAATTGAAGGTATCCATTCCCTTGACTGAAATAATGAGGAACGGCAGTTATAGAGGGCAAGTTTCTAAAATTTTGAATTTTGATCCAATGTCTGATATGGTGAATGTCGAAGATGATCAACCCGAAATGATTTTTGGGCTAGCATTGAATGGTGAGTCTCCAGATAGTGATGTGCCACCTTTTTATATCAGTTTAAGATTGCATGATTTTGTGTTACATAATGCCATGTTCGATTCTGGAGCTTCTCACAATCTCATGCCAAAGGCTATCATGGATAAGCTGGGTTTGGACGTCGCCCGGAAATACCATGATCTCTATTCATTTGATTCCAACAGAGTAAGATGTATCGAGCTCATCAAATACTTGGTTGTGAGTCTGGACCAAATCCCAATGAAGAATGTTTTGATGGATATTGTTGTAGTGGATATTCCTCCCAGGTTCGGCATGCTTCTTTCCAGGTCTTGGGCAGCAAAATTGAAAGGGACACTACAACTAGATTTCTCCTATGCAACGATTCCTGTGTTTGGCCAAATGAGGAAACTGTATCGGGAACAAAAAATGAAATACATGATTACAAGCAAGGAGAAACCCATTAATCATCCGATTAATTATGTACATACAGATCTAGAGTCTTTTGTTTTGTATTCAGATAGTTTCAATGATATTGATGTTCAGTTAATAGAAGAAAAAAGTATTCCAGAAATAGCATAAAATTTCAGAGAAGTTTTGAAGAAAGAAGGACAAGAACAGAAAAACACCGTTGAGAAATCAGCTAAAGGTAACGGACAGCAAGCAGGAAAAACAGAGCCAACAGAATTTCAGCACTTGGAAGAAGAGGAAGAAGGTTTGTGGACCATGGATTTCGACGGTGCAGTGGGAAATGATGGTGCAGGAATTGGTATTTGGGTACGCAGTCCTTTCTCCGCCCCAAAAAAATGCCTAGTAATGTGCGGGCATGTTCTTACAAGTTAGCTTTTGATTGTTCGAACAATGAAGTTGAGTATGAAGCTTTGATTGCTGGCCTAAAAATTCTAAGAAAGCTGAATGCTAAGAGGATTGCAGTATATGGCGACTCTGAATTGGTGATTAAGCAGGTCAAAGGCGAATATCAAGCAAAGCATCCTCGAATGCGGGCTTACCGGAATGCAGTTCTAGACATCCTGAAATTATTTTTAGAATATACCTTGACATGTGTGCCTCGTGTTCAAAATAGCATTGCTGATGCTCTTGCTAAGGCAGCCAGTAGTTTGAAGATTCCATTGAACTCCAGTAATAAATTCGAAATCCATGTCAAGCATCGTCCGACTATCCCCGACAATCAGAGATATTGGCAAGTTTTCTAAGATGATGAGGACATTGATGCTTTTCTTCAAAACAAAGGTAAGTTCAAAGAAACCTCAATTGATGTAGAAAATGATGATGGTAAAGATGATGTGCAGATCAATCAAATGGACGTGTTTCAGCTAAAGGATAACATTATTCCTAAAGGCTTGATACCTTTAGAAGAACTCTTTGATTAAGATGACGTAGCCTGCAAACCAACATTGCAGCCAACAGAGAAGGGTGTTGAAGAGGTCAATATCGGAGCAGCTGCTAATCCTAAAATGGTAAAACTGTCTAAAGCATTGCCACAAAAGATAAAAGCCAAATATATCAGTTTTCTGTCTTCATTTGTTGATGTGTTTGCTTGGGACTATTATGACTTGAAGACATACGATACCAATATAATTCAGCACACTATACCCATTAAGCCTAATCAGAAACCTTTCAGACAGAAGTTGAGAAGGCTAAATCCAAAACTACTGCCATCAATTGAAAAGGAGATAAACAGGTTGTACAAATCAGGAATCATTGTTCCCATCAGATTTTCGAACTGGATCTCTAATTTGGTGCCCGTACGAAAGAAGACAGGTGAGATTCGCTTGTGCATTGATTTTAGGAATCTCAATAAAGTTTCATTGAAAGATAACTATCCACTGCCCAAAATGGATTATATACTTCAACGAGTAGTTGGAGCATCTCGTATGTCACTACTCGATGGTTATTATGGATATAACCAAATTTTTGTCGATGAAGATGACCGAGACAAGACAGCGTTCACCACTCCGTGGGGAACTTTTCATTACGCAAAAATGACTTTTGGTTTGAAGAACACGGGTGCCACCTTTCAGCGGGCAATGGACTTGGCTTTCACAAATGAGAAGGATGTTTTTTTGGTTGTGTACCTTGATGATCTGACAGTGTTTTCCAAATCAGATGAAGAACACATGTATCATCTGAAAACTGTTTTTCAAAAGTGCAGAAAATATGGCCTGTCGCTGAATCCGAAAAAGAGCTTGTTTGCCATGGAGGAAGGCAAACTACTTGGGCACATTATCTCAAAAGATGGCATTCGTATTGATCCAGCATGTGTACAAGAAATTCAGCAAATCAATCTGACCCGAAATAAGAAGGATATTCAATCTTTCAATGGTAAAATGAATTTTTTACACCGCTTTGTACCTAATCTTGTTGAACACCTAAGAGAGATTACAAACATGCTTAAGAAGGACAGCCAAGTGAAGTGGACGGAAGAGGCTGTAAAATCTTTCAATTTAGTCAAATTGGCTCTTGCTTCAGCTCCAGTTCTAATCAGCCGGAATACACTCAAGATTTTATATTGTTTTCATTCGCTTCGGAGCATACTATGGCAGCTGTGTTGATGCAGAAAAGAGATGATCACGAAAGACCAATTGCTTTCTTCAGCCGAGCTATAAGAGATGCAGCCTTAAAGTACAACATCATTGAGAAGCAAGCCCTCACACTAGTGAAAGCATTGAAATATTTTCGGGTATACATTCTGCATTCTCATATTTTGTCTTATGTTCCTAACGCTGTTGTCAAAGATGTTTTAGTGCAGACAGATCCAGAAGGAAGACGAGGCAAGTGGATTGCAGCTTTGTTGGAGTATGATGTGGAAATAAATCCCACAAATCTTGTTAAAGGACAGGGATTGGCAAAGTTAATGGCCAAATCAAACTTGCACGCCTTAGACATAAATCTAATCGCTGCTATGTCCGATGAGAATGAGGAAGGTTCGTCAATTTAGGTATCTAAATGTTTTCTCTTTCTCCGTGGTATTCAGATATCATATATGTGCTTCAGAATTTGTCACCACTACCCGGCATGACTAGAAACAAAAGTATAACTCTAAAATTAAAGGCTGCTAAGTTTTGCATTCTAAATTCTGCACTTTATTGGAAAGATCCCGATGGCGTTCTGTTGAATTGCTTGGTGGAAGAAGAGGCAAAGCAGGTCATGGAGGTTTTCCACGAAGGAGATTGTGGTGGAAACCTTTTTTGGAAAACAACAGCAAATAAAGTTCTGAGAGCGAGATACTATTGGCTGACATTGTTTGCTGATGTATATAAGGTTGTCAAGAGCTGTCATAAATGTCAGATTTTTGAAGGAAGGTAGAAATTACAGCCTTTGCCGCTTAAGCCCATTGAGGTGAGTGCCCCTTTTCAGCAATGGGGGTTAGATTTCATTGGTGAAATTCATCCCGCTTCTTCCGGTCAGCATCGGTGGATTCTCATGGAAACAGATTATTTCACGAAATGGATCGAAGCAATTCCCACCAGACAAGCTACAGATGCGGTAATTATTTCATTCCTTGAAAATAACATCTTGTCTCGCTTTGGTTGCCCAAATAAGTTAATCACTGATAACGCAGCAGCTTTCAAATCAAAAAGGATGGTAGAGTTTTGTCATAAATATCACATCATTTTGGGTCACTCAACTGCCTATCATCCGCAAGGCAATGGGTTGGCGGAGTCTTCTAACAAATCTTTAGTCAACATCATTAAGAAGCTGCTGGAAATCAACAAGAAGAGCTAGCATAAGAAGTTGGTCAATGCACTTTGGGCAGATCGGGTCAGTCAGAAGAAATCCATTGGTATGTCCCCCTTTGAGCTTGTGTATGGAGTTGATACAGTGTTTCCTACCTCTCTCGTAGCTCCAGTAATCAAACTTCTTCAGGGGGCCAACAGTGAAGACGATCCTATGCAGAGAAGATTGAATCAAATGGTCCATTTGCAGCAGACTAGAGAAGAAGTTTTCCAAAACACGTCCAAGTTGCAGGAGAAGATTAAGAAAATTTATGACAGAAAAGCAAAGGCGGACAAATTTCAGTTGGATGATGTGGTGCTGAAGTGGGATGAAAGGAATGAGGAAAAGGGTAAGCACAGTAAATTCTAGAATCTATGGAAAGGTCCCTTCAAGATTGCAGCATATCAAGGTCAGAATGCCTTTCTTCTGAAGGAAATGAACGGGGAAGATTGTCCAGGAGGGCTGATCAATGGTCGGCTGCTCAAGCGGTACCATTTCTGAGTTGTTTATGATGTTTCCATTATCACTGTAAATACCATTTTATTTCAGTTTTGGTTTGAGTTTGTCTAGTCAGTCTTCGAGTCATTTTAAGTCCAAATTTGAGTCAATTCGAGTCAAGTTTCAGTCAATAAATGAGTCAAGAGTTTTGTGTTGTTTCTCGAAATAATGACTCCATAGCCCAATGGACGAAGGCACTGTCTGCTCTCCCAAATATCTATCGTTCTTAGCACCTCCGAGGAGCTACCATCCCCCATTGGAGCAAATTTTAGAGTCGGTCTTGTCAGTCCTCCGTCGGAGATCAAAACTCTTTTTGCATTTCATTTTTAGGTGTCTCGCTCCATTCACTCAGCTGCATTCCACTAGGGTCATGCCATAATCTGATTGAAGGGTCTTGTCAGTCATTACCCCTCATGCTTTATACCTACTGGCTCAGTTCTGTTCATCAAATTTCATTAAATGACAGTCAATATTTGGTCTTTTGATGGGAAAAAAATCATGTCAATCATAGGTCTAGGGTTCCATAAGTCGTGTTTTCAAAGTACCCAATAATTCCAGCAGGCCAAAGGGAGGTTCAACAAGTTTCATCTCCATATTTTCATCATCCATAATGCTCAAGGGTGATTCCTCTTCAAAACTCTATTTTGAAGAGGAAATCGTCAAATTAATGTTTATGATAAATATGTAAAGTTCTCCACCATGAAGTACTTCAAAAGAATATTCTGATCATCCTTTTCCAAATTCCATGTCAGCTACCCTTGCAAAAAATTGCCAAAAATTTCATCATTTTAGTCAAAAATCCAAAAAGGAAATGTGAAATACAGAGTTGCATTAAATTGTGGAAAAAGTGCCAAAACAAAACATTGCAAAAGTGGGTTTTGAAGAAACAAAAATCAAAACCATGTCTCCATGTCTTTATACAGATTTTCTCATAAGGATCAAGGTCATTTTAAATACCAAGGTCAGAGAGAAGCATTTCAAAGTGAATTGGGTGAGCCAGCGCACGTTTTGGGTAAAGTTGGAGGTGTCTTGACAGGTGCGGCACATACAGTAGGTGGCACGGCACACTGGGCCAGCGCGGCGCATTGGGCGCGATCCTCCAGTGCAATTTTGAACGGGCGCGGCGCACCAGTAGCACGTGGCACACCGGTAGCGCACGGCGCACAGAACAAGTGGCGCGGCGCATACAGTCTAACACCCAAAAAACGCCCGAAATTCTTCCAAATCACCATTTAATTGCTTTGACGTGCTAGGTAAGGTCGAAATCTCAGTTGTTAATCCATTTTTGTGTGTTGTGTGATGGTGGTTTATGGTTCCAAATGTTTGAAACAAAATTTCCAAACCCTACCTCTAAAAATCCTTATGTCAATTGTTGTTAAGGGTTGCAAATTCATCATTTTGTTACCAAGGTTCCCCTTCCATCCCATCTTTCCCTTTCTCCTTCATTCCCTTTTTCCTTATACCATATCCCTTTGAATTTCATTGTTCCCTATCCCCTAAAATTACTAAACCCTTATCCCCAATTCCCTTTCACCCATTGCCCAATGTAAAACCCCAAACCCTACCCTATGCAAAGTTCCCAAACCCTCCTACATTGCCCTAAATAAAATCTATCCTAATACTCCTAGTCCCTTCATATTTTCCCTCCCTAACGGTCCCTTGTTACATTGCTCCCTTAGTGAAAGATTTCAACCATATTACAACAGCACTCCAATGCAGTCTTGCAACCAGCATTCATTTCTCCAAGCAGTTTTCATAGCATCAATTATGTCATCTGATCATTCATCCGACTATGAGGTGGAAACTCAAAGTGACTCACCCACAGAAGAACATGCACCCTGGAGACCTCATAAAAGTGGCAGACATGTTAGAGAAGAACTGACTACCCTCACAGAATTGCAGGCTTGCCCTCTTACCTTCTCTTGTTTTCAATTTCAGTCATGCTATGAGTTTTGTGAAAAGGTTGCAAATGTTCAATTTCACCATGAGTTGGCTCGCCTATTTGTTCTACATTTACATGGTGCTCAAGTTACTTTGGCCGGTGTTACTTTCACACTTACACCGGACTCTATCTCATTAGCTACCAGTATGCCTAATATTGGACAGCCATGGAAGAAGAGACAAAAAGTTGACCGACAGCATTATGAGCCATACGTTAAACCTGGTTTCTTGAGGCAGCTTAAGAGGGTGTTTCCCTTCCGATATCTTAAAGATGAATATGCCCCTCTAATGAAGTTAATTATGAAGTATTTCAGTTGTGAAGGCCGTTTCTCCCAGTTATATGCTTATCACATCAGGTTGCTCATGCATTTCACCCGGGTACGCATGATGAACATCCCATATTTCATATGCCGAAACATAGAGAGGATGACCGCC